>VYYI01000043.1:0-69784 GCA_021029175.1 Bilobella aurantiaca | reverse complement strand
CACACTTTGAAAACTTAATTTAATTATTTGTATTTCTGATACAGGAACCCCTCATAATTTTTAGAATAAACAAGTTGTTTATAATTGGGTGTCCGGGTTTAAGTGAATAGCACTGTATAACACGCTTGTACTCAAGTTAATATTATGGCTTGAGAGCTAGAATGGATTTGTCAAGCGGAATCCATTTGAATTTGCGGTCTAGAACGTCCATTTTAGAAAGACTATGGAGCTGTGCGAACTGGGATCTGGCAAATGCTAATAGAAGTTCTAACGCTAAGATTTGCTTTCGAAAATCCTCTTGAGAGGTGATGGGTTGTTCCCTTAAAAATCGTCGCCAAAGAGCCCCTGAAAATAGAGTTGGTAAAAAATGTCCAAGCCACAACAGACAACAGTGCTAGTGACTACATCATTCCTGTTTGTATATATTTACCAGCTAAGACGGTATCACTCCTAAGGAGGCCCTCATCGTAAGATATTAATTGAGTATTGAACTGATATCCTAAATCGGCGATTTGGAGCCTTCTAGCTGAGGGTAAAGCGCCTTCTAACTGTTTACTCCGCATGTCCACGTCTCTCCACATCGTCTTGAGCAATGCATTTCTTGCTATCCTGCCATCCTCACCATCTTCCATGAGACGGCACGATAACAGCCAAATGTGAAGCTCCATCACGGCAAACCATGACGCGAAAGTATCCTCCATGTCGCACACTACGACAGAAAAGGAAAAGTGATGTCAATTATCCAGTTTATGGCAAATAAATTATACTCAAATTCCGGAATCAGAATCACGTCTCACCCTCGAAGAATTTTGTGTAATCCACCTCATCTGCAACTTTGATAAACAGATATTGTCCCGAACCACGGAGTATCTACGAACAAAACAATAGAGATGCAATTGTAATAATTAACGACAGGTCAATGGCAATGGCCCGCCCAGTCTCAGTGCGCCAGTTTCAGACAGAAAATCCGTTACTATTTCTTACATATTTCCTGGTTTCTGTTTTAGGGAATCCAAGACGTCGGCGTAGTCGTTGGAAAATTCCTTCGTCTTCTAAATACATCCATGAATAGTTTTTGACATGACTAGAAAGAAGCGGCGATGGCACGGGCATCTGAATCTGGTTGAGGACACTTCGATTCTTGAAATTAGTTGTACTCTGTTGATGGTAACCTCTTGGACATCGATTAAAATTGAAAAGCGTTGAGCACTGACTTATTGGTGGGAGCGGTGACGAAAATACAAACGGTCGAAGCATGCCCGGCCTGTGCATTATTCGGAAGAAAAAGTAAACGTGATTACTTTAGTCATTAACAATTAAATAATCAACAAGTTATGTTAATTAACTTAAACAATTAATCAACAACAAAGTGTCTTTTTCGAAAACATTGAACGAATGAAATCAAATTCAGTTAAAAAAAAGAGCACATTCTTTGAATTGCTTGAAAGTTAACTCTACTCTCGTTTTACCGCCTAAACTTTCAAAACAAACTTCGAGTCTCCGCTACTGCCTAATGCTAATTTAATTGCTAATGCTAATGCTAAATTCCTTTGGCAGGAAAGTGGTCTAATCTCAACGAGAAGAAATTCGTTTACATCTAACATCGCGCATCGTTAAAATGAAACGTAAGTTAATTATTTCAATTAAATAATTAAAAGTTATGAATAAATCAAAAGCTACAACTAAATTTAATTTTAACTCTCATTCAGTCTCATGGAATAGCTTAGGATTCGGACTACCGGTAGCTTTTACGAGCCTGCGAAAAGGTCACAGGCTAATAAAAAAGTAAGTTTTCAATCTGACAGACAACAAAGGTCATTTTCAGAACTATAAAAAAATAATTATTGAATTTTAACTAAGATATAAGAATTCTTCAACCTCTAATTAAATTTATCAAAATTAGCCTAAAATAATTAGGAAATGTTAACTCTAATTAACTCTTCAGCTTTAACGTTAATTTACTAAGGATGCTTTCAAGGGTTTAGTAATTTGAGTAAGAAAAGATACATATTATTATATTATTGACCTCTGACCTACACATGACCTTGACTTTTCGGTACTCCAAAGCCCATTGACTAACTCGAGGTATATTTTACTTTATTAATTAGCTATTTTCTTAACTTTGGTCAGATCAGGGTAAGCCCGACGCCGACCTAGAGGCCAGGGAAGCCCTTAGCACCTTATGGGAGACTGTATTTTAAGCATTTTCTAAATGATCCTTAAGGGGTCCCCTCCTTGGACCAAGGAGGGGCTTGTTATGAAAGTTAATTAATTAGAGCAATTGTTAAGTGCTTTTGTCCCTGCACGATCTTAACAACACTCGAATCAATGAATGAAGTTTTTTTTCTGTGCTTAAAAAATGTTGAGATTGAGTAAAATAGTACTCTTGCTTTTGCTCCTCGTGCTGCTGCATCGTGGTGTGTAGTGTAAAAAAACGATTTTTTATTTACGAGAAAGGAGCGGGCAAAAGCACCGGACATGGGTGACAATTGCCATGTGCCTTTCCCTGCGATGAGTCATGTTTTTGGCCCAAGCTTTGCGATGGGTTGCGATGAGTCATTCATGACATCACGGATTTCAGTGGAATCGTCAAGGGCGTCATCCTTCTGCGCCCAATCCACTTAGGAACCACTTAAGCCCCTCTCACACAAACTACACAACCCTTTCCCTAACACCTGCCAAATGAACCCAACGGAAACGACATAAAAAGTAGGCTCCACTTTCTGTCCAACCTTATTTCAACGACACAAGTCCCAGTGTCACAGTCAGGTACTTTGTACAAGTCACTACAGGGCTCACTAGTACCCTTAGCCTTAACAACTCAATTGAAACAAACAACGGACAATAACAGTCGACTCAGACTCACCAAAGAAGCTGTGTGCTGTGTTTAACCGTTAGTCAACATTTGGATAATTTTCTAGTATCTGCGGTAAAGTAAAAGTAGCTCAATTAATTGTGTACTGAAGTGGTGGAACACACGGTGCGTAAGCTAATCACGGTGGAATTGGACTCGGAAATCGAGAAATTTGGATTCTAAAAACAATTCATTTTGAGCTCGGCAAAGGAATAGTTGAACAAAGTTTAACAAGGGAGATAAACGAAGGCTGGTTCAGGAAGACATGATGAACCATGTAAGTTAATTAAGAGTTTAATAGATTTGGTTAATTTGCTATGAATTGTGGTTTTAAAATCAACTGTTTAATTTGTTGCAGTATACTACAAATACGACTCCGACCCTGACACCTACAACACTTCGGATCATCGAGGAGTTTGGGAATGGAATTACACCTGGCGAGGCATCGGAGAGTACTGGCTCTTTTGTACCGCCCCTTCCTTCGTCTAGTCAAGTCCACCTCAACACCTGGAACGGTGGAAGGATCCTCAATAACAATGACAATGAAGAGGAAGCTGAGCCAATGAAGGAGGCTAGGCAGGAAGCTCCTGCAGCGAAGAAGCGAGGTGGTCGACGTGCTACTGGTGGCAGGAAGCCAGCATCACACTCCAATTTGTCGCCAGAGGAAGATGAACGTCGCAAACTGCGGCGTGAAAGGAACAAGCAGGCTGCAGCGCGGTGTCGGAAGCGCCGTGTGGACCACACAAATGCACTACAGGAGGTAAATGATCGAATATAATGAACTCATTTAGAACTTGGTTCTTGGTTATTAAATTAACGTGATTACTTTCTCTGACTTTTGGTTAAGGTCGAAGAAAGCTAGTTATTGAATCTCTTGCTTATAAAGGTTCCACACCTAGACGATAAGGTGAAAACACAATTTCACATTTACTTACACTGCACTTAAATGACATAGGTATTAGTTGCGCAAACTATTGTTCGATAATTAATTATTGACTTGGTTGTGCGTCATCGTTTTCGATAACACTCATCATTGTTTAATTTAAAATAAGGGCTTCTATCCACTTTTCGTCCCCATAAACGCTTTATCTATACTTTAATTTGAGAGAGGAAAATCATATTACTACTCTATATACAAAGTATGAACGGACGGACGGACGGGATTTTCATCAATCCGAACATTATTATAAAGCACTTCTTTCATAATCATGGGTAACACGAGATTTAGTACTTAAATATGAGTATCGACCTCCACTTCGACTTCATTACTAGAGTTATCTAATCTCGTAACCTCGTCATTGTTTTTCCAAATTGAAACTGAAGGGAGGAATTTGTTTGAAATGCGTTTGCTTAGTATATCAACCAAACCAAGGGTCATCTACCAGTTAGCTATCAAATGTGGAACGTCAAAATAATTTTTGGATTTTATTCTATTTCAGGAAACCGATCACCTGGAGGAAATCAAGCGAAATCTACAAACACAAATTACACTGTTACAACACCAAAAGGAAGAATTAGAATTTATTTTGGATGCTCATGGGCCCTGCAAAAAGTCAGCGCCGAATGTCGTTGCCAATCGGCCCACTTCACTTGACCTCAAAACACCTTCCACGCCCAGTGCGGGTTTGGACATTGACTGGAACCTACCCACTGGACTCACACCCATTGGGTTTACACCTTTAATGACTCCAAACACTGCTGGAGCCATTATCAACGGCCTTGGTCTCATTAAGGAAGAAGCCTGTGACGGGAACTCAGAGCTAAGGATGTTATGACTATCTTGTTGAGCCTGAGCCCACTAAAATATGTGACATACGATTAACCCGCTCATCAGCCTCGCATCGTCCTCATCTCGAGTCTCAAGTTTTAATTTGTACACACCTCTATGGTACAATCGTTTTTAACTTGCTAAGTCTAGTTTGCAAACATCCAGTCAACATTTTTTGTTTGTCAAGTCAAAGGTTTCTTTAACTTAAACAATGAGTCCTTCCATACAATGTTCAGAGGATGTCCAATTAAGCCTTAGTTAATTATTAATTATAAATATTAGATAATTTAGCTTCGCCGTACATTTTTAATGTAGGTTTTCATCAAAATAAATTGTTATTGCTGATTAATCTGTCTTTTCATCCGTCAATTATCATTGTCTGCTCAATATTTTTTGCCCATTTATGATTGTACTAACACTGATCAATCGCATCCGCCCGCACCACCGCTAGAAAAGGAATTTGAAGTAAAATGCGCGATATTTGAAACGAGTAACTCAAAAATTGACCGAAGCTCACCGACCGACCAGATCAGCAGTTCGGAAAGCAAAAATCAAGAACGTTGTCAATTCAATTAGCACTTCGATAAGGTCAAGAAGAGGTCATTCATAGGTCATTGCGACACTTCTACAATCCTTTAGAAATGAACCAATTAACACGTGTCGCACCTTTCCGTATTGTCAACATTCTGTAAGAAATACCTTCATGAGAATACGTTTTTAACATGCATTTCATTCTCCATGGCTTGGAAGTACCATTTTTTTTTAATTTACTTAAAAAAAAAGTTTTTATTCAAAGTAGCTTGAAAGGTTCATGCATTTGTATGGATTGGATTCACACTTGATGTCAATGTCAATTTATCCATGTGTCAATTAGTCACTCAATCTCATCCCAATGGTTGGCTGGACTGGAACTGGGAGGGGAGGGGACACTGCCGCGGTGCCGACGCAATCCGTTTGCTCGTTGCTTCGTCATTCGTTTTCTCTTCCTTTCTGTCACAAATTCGCAAAACCACTTTCTTTTTTTTTTATCCCAATAACGATCTAACGATTTACAATTCAATTTTAAGCGTGATTTTCCCTTTAATCATAATCGTAATCTGAATCGACGTTTCGTAATCTGAAACACTTGCATTTTCTTCGACGCAACGCTACGCGGATGTCTTACTTATCTTTTGAATGCAAAGACAAAAGATAAATAGAACGGTCTAGGTTTGGAAAAATGTCCAGAAATCGACATTATTATCGCAACAAATGTGTGTTACATTCCTGTGGCTGAAAAACCAAATTGTTATGTATATTTCATTTTATTTGTAGGGGAATCCGAGCCATGTCTTCGAACCCCACCCGTGGAGACGGTAGCAGTATTGGTTCCGGCGGCAGTGGTGGTGCTGGATCAGTGAGAGCCGCTGGTGGAAAATTCGCCGAGCGTGAATCTGCCTTGGAGAATGAATACTTCCACAAGCTTGTGAGGCCTCACTTAAATGTCCCTATGAATTTACTTACCTTTTTAAATGATTAACTTTCTTTTTATTGTAGCAAGCCCAACAGTTGAAGAAACTTAAGGATCACATTCATGACGAGATCAGCCACCACGAAGAGCAGATCAAGCGCCATCAGGACGCTATTGAACGACACAAGCAGCGAACCAAGGACTTGGAAAAAGAGCAACAGAATCGAGAGTGAAGGCTAAGCTATTTAGCAATAGCAATCGGCGTGATCCCAATAAACCAGCCCCACTTGCTGTCTCGCTCTCCAATGAATCCTGCTACATCTTAGGAGTGTTTACATTGGCCATCAGTCATCAGAATTATTTAAAACAAAATTATTTAGTCGAATTGTGTAGTAAAACCTCAATTAAAAATTAGTTCTATTTCCCGGAAGCTTATTTTCATCCTTTCCATAAGAGAGGATTCCTCGGGGTCACATCCCTTGGCTCCTCCAAATGATCTTTGCGATGAGTGGTTGATTTTGAATAATTTGTGCCAAGACGGTATTGAGGTGTGGGTTTGGTTTAATAACCTCCTTAAGTCCTTCATTACCCATCTCTGTCTCCTACGATGAACAATATGCCATTGCGATGAATCGGGCGGAGGATACATCGCGGTGAGCGGCAACAGCTCAAAGAACGGTATATTTTACTTACCTCGCTCATTAAATGAATTAACAATTAATTATGATTATTTTAAATGAAGTTGAAATGCAATTCCAAAAAAATCGTTCTGTTCACAAAAAGATTAGAATAATTTGGAAAACTGAATTGAGATTCTTAGTAATGCTAAAATTATTCGATTTAAAATAACAAATGCAAAAGATTATATAAAGTGTCTGATTAATGTAATAATTAATTACTTTTAAATAATTCATAATTAAATTAGAATTTAATGCATAATTTACATAATAATCAGCGTTAAAATGAGGTTGACAGAACGGCGCCGCAGCTGTGTGGTCGTCGACTCGTAAGCGCAGCAGTGCATTTGACCACAATACAAATTATTTACTTTGTGTTACCATTTCCCATAAAAAATTGTAATGATAAGGCTAGGCAAGCTTAACTTGCTTTTTAATTAGTCACTTGTCACTTAAGAATACAGTTAATCAAAGATCGGGTTACGGTAGCTTCAAACCTAATTAACGTCTTAGTGTGACTCACCCAGGTTAACGCTACGGGACCCTCAGGTGCGGTGCAGCTGATGTCGTTGTGGGCTACTCAATTAATGATATAACGAAGTACCCTCCTATCCAAACGCTTCCTGTCATCAGTGCCAGAATACAGCTAAAGGTAAGGCCGCTTTTTGATAATTAATTCACGGAGGGATAAAAAAGTTAACTAATTTTCTATTAAATATCCTTAAACAGCAAGGTGTTCGTGTAAAAAAAAACAGTTTAAAAAGCTTGAACGCAGGCTGCCATTGAGCGTCGTATTCGTATCTTCTTTTTTTTTACATCAATCGTTTGGAGGAAGGGCTCTTATTTCGTCTTGATTATTTTAATATCGACATAGTCATGGCACAGGCGGTGTCAGGTGTCAGGATAGCCAAAACCCAAGGTGAAACCAATACTGGTGTGATTTTCGTTTGTGTCTTTCAGAAATCCATCTGCTTCCGGTCACCGTAAGGTCTTTGCCGAATGCCATTCCCTTGTTGTGTCAGTCTTGGGTTGTGGTTATGGTCGTGCCTTGTTGTCCAACCTGTGACATCATTAATTCGGTTGAATGAGTGGGAAGAATTCGGACCTTCGGGAGAGTCAGAGCGGAGTATGCTGGGGACGGAATCCTCAACGATGGTTCAAAAATAAAACGTCTCCAATTTCTACCGATCCTGACGTTACTCAAAACTTACCTCGTTACCACTCAAATCAAAACCAGGAACCGGATTTCGGGAGTAATTCTGAAATTAATAGCTCATGTGAAAAGGATCTGGGAGAGCTCGATCTTAACCAAAATTCAAGAACGATGAACCCTGAGGAAGACACCGACTATGTTAACATTGTTCCATTCCCTAACTATGATCAGGCAATGGTAAGTTCAATTTATGGCAACATAAATCTTTAATTTTTGACATAAATTTCACAAGTTCCACGAACGAAGCAAAGGAGTCAAAATAGTCAAATCCAAAAGAAATTAAAGGAAATACTTTCTTTCAAGTGGAACTTTGCATTGGGAGTTGTTTAGTAGACTGATGTATCAACATTTGTTTTAAAACTTCGGCAAACGCAATGTACAGCAAGAAGACCACTTACAATTATTTTAAGTTACATTTTCCTGCTTTTTTTTAAACTTATGGAAGAATCTTCGAATCGGTAATCGTTAGTTGGTGTCGTTCTACCTATTTTATATTAAAATAGGTATATTCGGCAGTGTAAATCGTTACAACAAAGGATACAAGTGTAAACTTCTTAGAACTTCATTACGTCCATTTCACTTATTTGCATTTTTTTTTGTAAATCTGCAGACATGGATAGCGATAGTTATTTTATTATTTACTCAAGTTATTTAGTCGTTCTCATTGATAAAAAAAAGTCCAAATTTGTTGAGTACCAACTGTCCAAATGCAGAATGTGTGAAAAAGGAGGTGATCGCTAATAAGTAATAACCAAATGAAGGTCAAACTGCAAATAAATTATCCTTCCTTTCCTTCTTTGGCCAAATGCGTTTTTGTAGCTCGCAGTCGCTTGTAAACCCTTGCTTGACCTTAGTCTTGAAAGCCATTTTAACCGCACATTAAGTGAAGAGGCCGTTCCTTCGCACCTTCTCGAAGTCGTTGATTAATTAATTAATTGAAGCTAAAGGACAAAAAGAAAGATGACAGCTCCAAAACAAGTAATTTAATGCTGTATGACATTCATCAATCATAGACTTGACACTTGACTTATGGCTGCAGCAGCGGAAATGTCACTTTCCAGTCACTAATTTACTTCCCAGCGGCATCCTTCCTAGGGGAATTGGCAATGTTTACTATGTAATATTTTTGCATTTTCCACCCTACCCTGCTAAATCCTAAATGCGCTTGCGCATGCGCTTCCTTGTCTTTACGCTCTGTAACGTAATGTCTTTTTGAAAAACGGTTTCAGTAAGTCCGAGGAGGTTCAGCGCAAAACAACTTTTCCGTCTTTGGAACAAGTGCTCAAGCGCTAAGCGTCAATACGAAGCATTAGATGGAGTACTGGAATAGTTGGCAATTAGAATTGCTGCAAGTCACTTGAGTAGCAGCGTAGAAAGCTGAATGTTAATTAGTAGTTCAGTGGGATGTCATAATTATTCCTCCGTCGCCTTTGGATTTTGATTACCTAGGAACATGGGCCAAGGTTGTTTTGAGTGTAGGCGGAATGGCGGAACTTTTGTTTACACTTACGGTGGAGGTGGAGACGTCGTGACTTTAAATGGGAGATGCTTAATTGTAGGGCGTTGTTACTCCGATACTTGATGCTGCGAGCTAGGACGACGCTTCAGAATTGGATGTGTTTGGATTGTGTACGTGATTTTGCATAACATGGAATTGGAGATGGTTCAGAGCTGTGTTAGCAATTGCCTCAACACCTTCAGTTTTGAGAGCTGACAGAACATTTGTAGAGCAAAATCAGAGGTTGATCCCTGAATTAATGCGGTGCCTATTCCTTCTGATCGCTGGAAGCGAATTAGTCAGGGTGAAAATTCAGTGAAAGTGGATTAAAAATGGTGCATCTCGTTTCGTCCAGGAAGGGGAGGAGCGACCGTGAACAGAGTTTAGGCCTGCCATTGGCAGTAGTTGACATAAATCGAAACAATCGCTTACAAATATCTATCGGAGATTGTCTGAAGCCAAATGTGAGAAATATTGGGAACCTAAAAACCTAATGCTTTTTCCTAAAAAACCTAATGTTGACGTTCAGGCTTTAGTTCTCAAATTTAAAACAAGATGGTGTCATCATAAGCGCCCTCAAAATCCTGTTGTCCACTTGTCCAGCGACCCGAATTGCGATTCTGTGCGAGCTGAAATGATGTGTGGAGTTTTATTTTTACGTTTTAACGTTACGTTTCTTTTTGCAGGCGAAGCAGCGTGCCTCCATAAAGTGGCTCCTGAGCAAAGCGTACAACAACCAAACGCCGGATGAACTCGTCGAGCCCTTCTACAAGGATCATCAGGTACGACATCCAAGACTAGTAGCCTTGACATACAAGGAAGCCTAGAGAAATATGGGCCACTTCTCCTTGAAATTGCGGCATCTTGATATTTGGAGGAACTTTTGAGTACTCCCTTGGGTAATCGTAGTAATGGACCATAAAGTGCCCGACCATTCTTTGGAGAGTCCCTAAAGATTTTTTTGTGCCTACTTTCACTCATTTATAATTCAGGGGAGGGTAAGGAAGGATCTACCTGTATCTCTTCTTTCACGCACCACCATTTCGGGTGTGGGTAAAATAACTCTGTTAAGATTGATTTTGTGTCAAGGAAGAGCTATAAATGGTTAAGTTGAATGAAACGAGATGAATTTCAAATTGAAGTTGTCGGGGAAGGGCAAATTGAATGAACGCGAATGGACTAACTTTACAAGCTGAGATGAAGATGAATTGCACGGGAATGCAAAATTTAATTATCTGCTAATCTTCCTTTGGTTTAATTTCAGGGAGAGGAGCACTTGAAGCCCTTTATCGTCAAGGGCCTTTCGGATGCTGAGCTCTACTGCCGCGCCCTCTGTAACCTTTACGCTGACCCAAACTACTCACAATTGAGTCCATGGGGAGTTGTCCAGGCAATGGCCCGAAAGGGTTCCTACGTTCAAGCCCCCATGGACATTACGCTCACCGAAACTGTTCTGATTCAGAACAGACCACTTCGTATTGTAAGAGCATTGAAAACAAATATGAAAAATTTGGGACATAAACAGATCGTCATGTAATATTGTCGTACATTTAAAACACAGAATGCGCACATGTCCCTGATTGAGGCAATGATGGTTTTGCATGTGCGTGAACTGATCTCACCGGATCGCGCCGTGACCAGTGTGCAGCGATACGGACCTCAAGTACATCCTCGTAAGTGCCTAAACTAAAAAATGACTTTACTTGGCTTTTCTTTCGCTTTTTGATACACAATTTTTACTACGGCGTCTCCTGCTTAACCAAAAACTGTTGAGATTCTTGGCACTGCATTAACTGTTGGACTTTGAAATTTCCTTTTTGCTCCCCTATAAAGTGAGGATTTGGTTCCGTTCAGGTGAGATGCCTTCGGACACGGAAGAAGCATTTCTCCTCTGGATCAACAGAGCCGTTCTCGCGATCAAGGAGTACATTCAAACAAATAACCAGAGAAAGACTGGACTTGTAAGTTGTTAATTAATTTTCAATTAACAAATTATCTAACTTATATAAACTGCAAATCTTACTCTACTTGCTCAGAGTAAAGTTACTGTGAAAATCTCCGAAATTCTCATCTAATAATATTTTATTTTTAATAGACGAGCCTCCAGCTGGAAAGCTGGAATCACCTTCCGCTGTTCCAGGACCTTTCTGACCTTGGAGACGGTGTGGGTCTCTGTGCTCTGTTAGCCTTCTACTGCCCAGATGAGATTTCAATTTCAGAAATTGTAGTTCCAACTGCTGGAGAGCCACTTAATGTTTCTGAGAGCCTTTGGAACCTTCAACTTCTTCAAAGGGTCTGCAAGGACTCCCTTCCCTTTAACGTCCTCCATTTCACTTTCGAAGATCTCCTCTACTTCAATGAGTCCCTCAAGCAAAATCTGTTCTCCTTCATGGCCGACATTTTCAGTTTGATGGAACTCAAGCCCTGTTCTGTTGTCAATCCGTTGGGGGGCACTGCACCAGGAGTGTCCAGTAAAAGAGGTAATTTTGAAATCAGCGTATTTATTTGAGACAACACTCCAATCACTCCACTAGCGCTTGAAGAGTGAGTGCGTTCTGCGAGTGTACTGATTTGGATAACTGAATGATGAATGATAAATTTGTATTTTCCCTTCGCTTTGCGCCTACAATTTTGCTGGAGAAGACCCAATCCCAAATGAAGAATTTCAATCCCATGTCCGAAGGATTCAACGAGGTTTTGTGTATCAGTCGCAATTGAATGCAACACAAATTCGAAATCTCAGAACATCACTGTATACGTCTTCAGGTTTGGAGTTCATTTAGAATCAGAATCACATAGCTTGTGTCGTCGAAATGCTTTCCATGTTCCTTATTTGTTGATTTTTTATTTTTATTTTTGGCACCTGGCGCATGCGCAGAATTGTTTTGTGTTCGGCACGCGCATGACCACTCGTGGGCTTTATACCCTAAAACGCGATTAATTTTGAATGAGTTTTTGATATCGAGGTAGTATTATGTTTTGGTTTAATTCATTTACACTCCCGCGTGGGAAGTGGTTTTGGAGCTTATTTCCTTTTGTGCATGGGCGTCATTGTGCGTTGTATATGGACATGAGTCCTGCTCAAGAATTCGCAATGATTATAAACTTACATGGCTTATTTTGGGGTTGGTTGTTTTTTCGTAGACCGTCCTCCATTTCACTCTCAGTCAGCAACCACCACTCCGAAGAAAGTTGCGTCAACAACCAACACTGTTCAAATTCACGATCGAAAAAAGAGTACCACCAATATTTTTCTTGGAGATTCTTCGTCTGGGAGGCGATCTCCAAGCGGTTCAGTTGTGTCCATTCCTGTTCGACGCTCACAAACGCCAGAACGGTACATCGAAAAGGCCCATTCAGAGAGATCGCGAAAAGAGCAGCAGCGGTAAGATCCAAACAAACTTTCTCATTGAGTGGTTCTTAATTAGCGTTTTTTTTCTGATATTTCAGCTATTGTGGAAATTCGAGCGAAGATTCAGAAGAGTTTGTGGTACACCGTGGACGAAATGTGCCAACGTTGAGTCAAGTGATTCGGTCCATGTCACCCTCATCTCAGGATGAGCGGAGTAGTCCTGGAAGTCGAGTTTCAAATTCCCGCCCTGACCACTACCAACCATCTTTGAATCCGGAGGAGGACGGTGGCATTCCAGCGGCTGGACGACCAACGAGTTTGGGTGCGAATAAAACATCGTATGCTGGGCGCCGTTCTCGAAGAAACTCTTTTTCTGAAGCGGATTCCCAACTCACTTTGGAGAATTTTGGAGGATCGCAAGAGAAACTGAATCGATTCGTTATGGAGAGAAATCCGGACAAACAGCCAGCAGTGGTGACGGACAATACCCCGTCACCTGTGCGCTATCCAAAACGAAATCCAAGTGCCGAACAATCTGAAAACCTTAGACGATCATATGGAGATTCGAGTCATCGGAGTGACCATAGTGTTGCGGATGACAGTGACCCTCAAATGAGTAAGGAGAAGGAGAGAACAAACAGCTCTAGTGATGATGGAATTATGAATGAACCGCCGCCGCCATTTTGGGGGAGGAAGAAGCCAATGAACAGTTTTGCTCCAGAAAATACTGGACATCTTCCGAGGACTGACCTACTGGCGCCGCAGTTCATGACAAATGATCCGTACGGGAGGCAGCCTGAAAACGTTACCGTTTATGTCGTCAACGATTCGAGTCGTGGTAAGTTTTAGTTGTCGCTGCCAAAACCTAGCAATTTTACTTTTTTCCCCGATGCAGCGAAAGCAATTAAATCTTCAAAGAAAACTATATACAAACAATTAATTCAAAAAGTCAAGTCGCTTATATTGAAGTATATTTTCAACGCATAGCTTGTATGTATGTATGTATGTACATACAACGCATAGCTTGATAAAACTGGAACCAAATGAATTTTTTTTTATCATCAAAACTGATCCGATTGACATGAGTGCTCATTGAACGGATAAAAGCAAGTTGATTATCTTTGTTAAATAAATATTAGTTAAGTTAAATGGTCGAGATTAAGATTAATTCGAGGTTATGATCTATCTTTACTTTACCAACAGTAACTAAAGTTAACTTAAAATTTAATTTCAAGAATTTCCTCACTTGCACTGCCCTGATTGTACTTTACTCGTTTTAACAACTTGACCCCACTAAACTGGTTTTTATAAATGAGCTATATCTGATCATTACGTGGGTTCTATATACTGTTAGACCATATGCAACTGACATTATACATTCACATTATGCTTATGCAAAACCTACTTTAAGACGAAATGTACTTTTTGGATTTTTTTTTATTTCACGTTCAATTTTTGAAATAATATTTTTGGAATTAAAGATGGGCCTTACAGAAGTTCGAGTATGTCCAACCTTTCTCGTCTTTCTGACATACCGAACAAACCACTAAATATCGTTTACCTTCAAAACAACGGTGGAAGTTCTGCGCAGGGAAGTAATGGCTACGAAGAGCCAAATCAGGCACTGAAAACAAATACTTTAGCGCATGGATACTCCTCTTCGAGTGGTCGACAGGCACCGTCTAGGATACAGCAATCGAACGAAGTCTACAGACCACCGAATCCTTCTTACTCAGACCCAACGCTTGGTCAGGCCGAGGATTTCGATACAGAAGACTTAGCAGCTCAATTGGCCTCCATTAGACTTAAACTCGAAGAAAAGCGAAAAAGAATTGAAATGGAAAAAGGGAGAATGGAAACGATTGCTTCCAGGAATCAGTCCAAACTTGGGAAAGCAGCATACCTGAAGGCCATCAACAAGGTCGGAAAAAATATTTATTAAAATTAAAAGAGCAATAACTATTAATTATCTCTGGCTTTTTAAGGAAGTGGTTTGGGTGTATTTGTCATTTGTATTTGAGAAAGTTGTAAACAATGTTGAAAGGCTTTTATTTGTAAATCGCTTTCTGCTTTATATAACTTTTTGCGGGTTCTTACAGGGAAAGGAAAATGAGGGCGGTGTTGGCTTAACCGATTCTTTGAATATTGGTGCTTCAAAACCACGAAAAGATCAACTTACGCTAATGGTGGGGAGCTTTTATTTAAATTGCTTTATACATCAAATTATAATCAATGTTGTGAATACAAATATATTAGACTTCAGCCAATTTTTCAATTCAGGACTTGGAGAGCAAGTGGTTAGAGAAACCAGACGAAGCTTGTCGAACACCAGAAATTGAGAGTATGGATACTGAAACTTATCAGCGATCTCTTGCCAAGTGAGTTACACTGTTTGTATTTGAGATGGTTTTAAAGGTTCCATGTCAATACCGAGAAACCTAAAACGAGAAAACCAAAACCGAGAAAACCAATATTATGGTTATAGTCGTTCTTGGTTATGGTCGTTCTCGGTTTAACTGACCTTCCACCGGTTTGAAATGATTCGCAATTGAGCAATGTTGGTTTTGGTTTAGAATGGATACCCACTTATCTGAGCTTGAAAGTGACATAGGGCGCTTGAGCCTTCAGCAGGAACAATTTCAAAAGGCCAAAAACACGTTTTTTCTGCACGGTGACTCCAGTAGTGGAGGGGATAGTGCTGACGGAGGGCAACGGATGTCTTGGGGTAATTCAAATCCGAATGCACCTTCTCCAGCGAGAAACAAATGGGGCCCACCACGCCCCACCCTTCCTGAGAACTTCGAGTCTTCCAAAATCCTTCACAACGGTGGAGACCATCCACCAGTGAACGGAAATAGCTTAAATCCTTCTTCCTTCAGACTCCATACCAATTCTGATTCCCCTGGAAATAGACTCTTCAACCGAAACTCGTAAGACCTGGTTAAATCTAAAAGTTGTTTTAAAAATATTTTTTAAAGATCTTATATCCATTGATGGTATATTCGTTTTTTTTTCAGTGGGTCTGAGGGGTCACAGGAACGTGAAATTGAGGAACGTCCAACTCCACCGCCACGTCAACGGTCCCATGGTGGTATACAACACGTGCCTCTCCCTACCCCACCGCCAGATGACATGGAGCCACAGTCCGTATCCTTCGTCCAAGATGAAAGTGTCCCGTCTCCAGCATCCGCTGACTTTGGCTCCCTTTCTTCAAATAGAAGATCACTACAAATTACATCAGGATCCAAAACTTATCGTATAACGCCAGAGTCCGGATCCCCACCCCGCCCTTCTGCCCATCGATTTTTCAAAATTGATAATAATGGTAATCATAAATGAACGACACGCGTTATGAAGCGTTTGTAGTAACATACTCAATTTAAATGTTTAATTAATTAATTAATTAATTAGTGTGTATTTATGCCCTGTTTAACTTATCTGACTAATTCAGGCCTTTGTGCTGTTGCTGTTTCAGATCAAAATGAAAATGCAGCGCAAGGATTTTACATAGCACTGGACGAAGGTCCGAAGGGTCCGAAACCGCCAATTAGAGCAAGGCGGGCTCAAGATACCAGAGCTCCTCCAGTGCAGGATCTTACTTCGGCGTATGTTTCTTCCATAGTTGATACGGATGCTAAACGGAGATTTGCCGAGGCAGAGGATAACAACGAATATGAATCGCGCCTTAGATTTGAAATGGACGAAGCAAGAGTGAGGGGTGAATTGGTGATGGATCAAAAACAACGCCTGGATTCTGTAGGTTCATTGTTTTGAATAACGCTATTATCTTAGTTTTTAGTCGTTGTAGCCTATCATTCTTGGAAGTTTGCTAGATTTTGAATCGACAAATTGTTTCTTTAGATGGAACTAGACTTAATGGAAAAGAAGAAGGAGAAATTCCTACTCCAGTCACTCAAGCGTCAACAGCAGGTGGAAGAACAGCGACGAAAGAAGGAACAGGCCTTGCAGCGACAAAAAGAGGAGGAAGTTGCACGGGCAGAAGAGAAGGAGCGGAAGAAAGAAGAAGAAAAAGCTCGGAAGGAAGCCATTCTTATGTCTTACAGAATGAAGAAACAGGAAGATCTGCAAGATGTACTGAAAGGATTTTTAAAAAAAATTATTTTGAATTCCCAAGGTTTTACCTTTTAACATTGTCTTGAAGGGAAAGGGCTGGGAAGTGCAAGAGAGCAACGCAAAGAAGTTTATGAGGCCAAAATCGGGACCTCCAGGTTCTGGAAGGCAACAACAACGGCCCAAAACCATACACTTGTCAGAGGTGGACGCCGCGGTGGCAGTTAATATGTACGGTCACAAGACCACCTTGAAGCGAAGTGATAGTCAGAGTTCGACTGGCGGTTTCGGCCGTTCAGTGGGCAAGCGTGGATCGTCCAATACGCTTTATTCCGGTGCTCCCTCAAGTACGTGTTTAAAACAATGTATTTTAGACAGAGTTATTTGTTTAGAACATTTGTTTTTGTGAATTAGCTTCAGAGTCCAGGCAAGGACGTCGTGATCCTTGGGGGTCTACATCTTCCTTAAATCAAGGTAATATAAACAACTAATTGCACTTTTCAAGTTTTTTTTTTTATTTATTTCTTTGCTCATCCGTGGTATTGCTCGTTGCACCTTTTCTTTATTGCATGAACTCAATTTTTGGAATGTTTTCCTTTTAATTTCAAAGACAATCGACGTGGATATGGTGGCGTGAAACCGGGGGCGTATGGCGTTAGATCGCATTCACGCCCTCGAGATCACTCTACTTCAAGACTTGAAGGTAAACTAGATGAAGGCTGCATGACTTTATTTAATGTGCATGCAAATCGCTTTTAATTTCATTTTGATGTTATTTTATTTTGAAGTCCGCTCGAGGAGAGACAGCGGCAGTTATTTGGGTTCCCAGGACTATCTCCCTCGGGGAAGTTCTACATCATCCTTGCTGGATGGTTAGTTTTTAGGAAATGCTAGTAGTTTTAATTAAGTAGTTGTATTTAGTTGAGTTAGATAATTACGCCGCCTTGCATCTGCATCAGCTTTGTTTGTTCATGGGTTTAAAATCGGGTTATGGGTTTGGCGGTGTTGGTCTACCATGATTCTGTCTCAGTTTTCTACGTTTTATAGTAGGTTTAACTGATGACTCGAACAGTCGCTGTTCTCCAGCCATTTCTGACCAAGAGGCGACTTCCGCCACTCCTGTGAAAATTGGGAAGCCTTCCAGTATCCCTGTGAGACCTGCAGTTTCGTTTCAAATGAAACCTGCAACTCGACCTACGACGCTTATCTCACCTACTGCAACGTCCAAACCTTGTAAAACTGACAACTTTCTCTGTGCTTTCTTTCTCTGCTGAAACGCTTTGCTAACATTGAACAACAGCATGTTTTTAATGGCAAATGTATGGGTAATCACAGGGCCGGGTTCGCTGCCGTCGGGACTCGTACAACGCCGAAATCGATTCGATGATGGTGCCAGTGATATCTCGTCTGTCATCAGCTCCAATATGGACTATTCTGGTAAGTCAATCAACTGAAGCCTTTTGTGCTCAAATTCTAAAATTGTACTGTAATCGATCTAAAGAAAATGTTGTATGTGTCATCTCAAAATGACACGTAACTTGTCAATATTTCGATAGATTGATATGTGGGACTTTTTCAGGTCTGAGGCTCTACAAACAGCCAACTGCCAAATCGAATCGAAACATAATTCTCAACGCCGTAGAGTATTGTGTTTTCCCTGGTGCTGTGAATCGAGACTCGAAACTTCGAGTTCTGGAAGAAATTAATCAAACTGAGGCAAAACACTTCCTTATCATGTTCCGTGACGCCGGTTGTCAGTTTCGAGCCATTTATGCCTACTCTCCGGAAACGGATGAAATTGTCAAACTATTTGGCACGGGACCCCGTGCTGTTACGGACGCTATGTTTGAAAAGTTTTTCAAGTAAGAAAGTCCCTGATAACATTATTCGAGCTCATTTCATCTTCAATAATGTTTCTTACAAACGTTCCTTTGCTTTTTCTTCAGGTATAACTCGGGCGGAAAGTGCTTTAGCCAAGTGCACACCAAACACTTAACTGTAACTATTGATGCATTTACAATTCACAATTCTCTGTGGACTGGGAAAAAGGCACCTGTAGCCAAGACCAAGGATATGACACTCGTCATCTGAATGCATGAAACCACTAAACACCGAAACCAATTTCTTGTTTTTTTATTATCCTCCTCTCAGCGATCAAATACGCTGCTAAAAGCTATTCAATCAAGACTTTTCTTCCCGTCCTGATTCCAATTGATTTTTAGTATTACTACCTCAGGATCACTGCGCTCTCGTCTCAAATAGAAAACCTTCCAAAACTTATTGAGTAAGTTATAACTAACCAAATAATAAGTTGTACTTTACAACTCCTTAGTGCTTGTCAATCCATTCCATTGTTTTTATTATGCAGCTTTTACCATTTTAGATTTTACTTTATTTGTTCCAGCTAATTTTTTTTAGAAGTATTCTCGCATTCTGACCTCCGGTATCTGGAGCGAGGTTTTGCTCTAAAAATAACTACGTATAGTATTTTCTTCGTAGTAAAATGATGATACTCGCTGTGAATGTTTATGGCAAGTTTTAATAGTCTAATTAAGCATCAAGCTAACTTGTAAACGGTGCATTGAAAATCTAGACTTATTCTTCCGCCTATTACAATTTTATTACCATAAATCTACTGATCGGCTTTTGGTGTGCCAATTTCTATTCTAATAAAACACAAATGAGATCCAAGCAAAAGAAGAGGTCCTTGACCTTGGTTATTTTTAAGAGAGGTCACTGACCTTGGTTTACTTTTGGTTGACCAATCTATTACCCAAGAAAGCAAGATGACATTCCAGCAAATTTTAATAATTGTCAGTCTTTATTTACGAAAAACCATTAGAAATTGGGTTAGAATTTCGTAGCGTGTTTTGGTTTAAAGATGATGACTGAAGTGGTCGATTAATATAAGATGCACGAGGATTTTGACGGAACCGTTTGCGTAGTTGGTTTTTTCATTTTCCCTTCTTGTCCTGGAATTAAAATTAAGAGGTCAATTAAATTAAAATTGGGATAAGGTTCATGTGTCACGTGTCAGTACCATGGCAAGTGGACGTGGGTCGCAACTGTTGTCGTTCTTTGGCGGACACTGTTCGACTTTGGTGGCTGGTGGTGGACAGCATTTGTTGGCGGGAGGTGGACAGTCGGGTGGCTTGCCACAGTCCGCTGGCTTCCCACAGTCCGAGGCGGGACAGGTGAAGGTGCACGTTGGTGGAGTGTTGCATTTGACTGGCGGAGGACACGGTGCCGGGCACGGTGGCGGTGGTGCTGGACAGCAGTCCGGCTTCCCTACGCTGCAACCTCCGGGAAGCTGCTCGCATTTCTGGATGAGCTCCGGGTTCTTCCCGTAGTCGGCACACTTTCGAAGATGGTCCTTTAGCGTCTTTTGACAGTCGTCACAGTCCTGGAAAACCGATTATTAATTAGCATTTCAGCATCCAGCCTAATGCTTTTGTCGTTGAGTTGAACGGTTACCTTGTTATTGTTACAGTCACTCATGTTGTTGAAGGTGGGTAATTGAGAAAGTGAATTAATTAGAATTTAGGAATGATAGAGATGGAACTTGTGGACGTCCTACTTCGTCAGTATTCAAAGCTCAACTGAACGGAGATCATTGACCTTGCGCTTGCGCCTTTCACGATTTTCACCGTTTGGGACGTTTCGCCGCGACCATAGTAAATGCCAAATGCGTTTCCAAGGTGATAGTCACGTAATTTCGGATTTTTTTTAAGGTGAACTGCAAAAAAAATTTCATCCCCTACACAGAAATCGTGAATTTTAGAAGTTTTTTGTTAAACATTTTTAATACATAAAGACAACCTCGGATAAGCTAAATCTGTGAGCTAATAATTTGGGCATGTAAGTGCCTGGTGGATTTTACATTACACATTCTCTGGATAAGGTTAACGTCTGATAAACTAAACAGGTTTAGCGTCCCCCTTCAGGTTTACCTTAACCAACGTTCAATGAAATGCTTCAAATCACCCCCTGATGAATCTAAAATACCTAGAGTCCGTTTTTTGGCAAAAAAGAGTGTTTTAATTTAATTTTTCGGATTTTTGCTCCCGTGCTTACGTGGTAGGGTTACAAATTATTAGGGTTTGTCTGCATCATTTCAGTTTATTTTGTGCAGTTATAAAAGCCAACCGATTCCCGTGATATTTGTTAAATGATCTAACGTTAAGAGATTTGAAGTATGGATGATTGAATTCTATAAATCAGTCGAAAATTTAATTAAAACGTGTTGCTAAACGATTGATCGTTAGCCAAGTCATGCATTCTTGGTATAAAGGCATTTTTTAAACAGGCTTATAATTTGAAACAGCTTAAGACTTAAAAAATGTACGGAAATTGCGAAAACCATCATTCACGATCCTAATTTTCAAAATAAATGATCAATTACATGTTAACTATTGAAATAACGGTGTCTAAATTAGTGTGGGACAATTTGCTCTAGATCATGGTCTACGGTTTTCAACATTTCAACTTCGCTGTTGTAAGGAGTTGCAGGAGCAATTTCCAAATTTTAAAATAATATTTTTTGCCAAAAAACGGGGTATAATTTCAGTGTTTTTAAATATAATTTTCTTCGTTCAGATTCAGTGAGCCTGATGGCAGAAAGACGCTGCTTTTTTTAAAGAATTCTTTGCTTTCATCGCTAATTTGGCCCTTGAAATCATTTAATAAATTACATTCGTTAATTTAAATGAATTGAATGGGAAAAGTTAGGCTGCAAATAATGGAAGTGATGTTTAGAATGACATTGTTTTGACAAACCTAACATAAGCGCGAATTTTCAAAACTGAAATAAGTTAATGGCTAACCACCTTGCGTATTTTCAGATTGAAATCCGTATTTATTTCTATTTTCACTAGTTATTAATTTATAGTTGACCTCACTGTGACCTTTGACCTCACCTGACCCTTGAGAGCATTTTTGCAACTTGACCAATAGCAGCAGGTCACATCAACTTTTGAGTTACTGCTATTGGCCAAGGTTTAATCGAATTAAAGTTAAGTTCGTGTTTCTTTTGGTCCCAAAGGTCAGAGGTAACAGAGGTCTAATTCGCTTCTGTGACCTATGACCTTTGAACCGAATGCCGAATGCCATCAATACTGTTTACGAACGAGCGTTTGATTTATTGTGTTTGGCTATGGCCATGACACGAGTAGTGACATCTTGTAAGAAGAAGCCCTTTCTGCTTCCCCCTGAGCCCAAGGGAGGACCGGAGCAGAGGCGTCCTTCCCTCCTCTGCTCATCCTCATCTTCCCTGCATCATCTTTGGCGTCTGTGCCGTTGCGGCTGGGTTTGGTCTCTCTGTCACAACCCTCTTGGACATAGACGCTTCCAAAAGGAGACGAAGACCGAGACGAGAAGAGACAGGTTACTTTCTGGACAGGGTAACAGGGTCTATGTGTCATCATCTCAACGCTACGTGATCAAGAAGGCTCGAAAACACTTAACGAAAGGACTCAAGAAGCGGCGTAACAACAAGAGCAAGGTGTGTCCTAAACTATCGAAAGTTAGACTTTCATTTAGTGGTTTTGTTTGTGGTTTCGCTGCTCTTTCCACGTTCACATTTGGTTCAGTCTTGTAGCTTTCGTAATCAATGTAATTACAATTACACAGTAACTGGAGCGGTTTAGCCCTTTTTCTAATTGGATTCTCTTCAATTATTTAGTGCAATGTCGGCTGAAGTGGAGTCAAAGACGACTGCGGCAGGGGATGTGGAGAAGGAAATTATCCCGACTTCTGACGAGAAGAAGGTCATTGAACAGGAGGAAGCGGCAGTAGCGGCCGTTGCAGCGGAGAAGGAAGCGGCTGCCAAGGAAGAGAAGGGCACGAAGGAGAAGGAAACGAAGGAGGCCCCATCACCGCCCCCAAGGGTCCACAAGGTCGATTTCGAAAAGGACGTCGTCTACTTGTATCAGTTCTCAAGGACTCCAGTCCTCCCTTCCCTGAGTCCTTACTGCCTCAAGGCAGAAACATGGCTGAGGCTTACGGAACTCAAGTATCAGGTATGATTACATTGATCGACTTACAAAATTTTAGCATAGCATTAAGCAGCGGGCCAAAGTGCCTAGAAAATGGTCTTACTTCCAACGTGTTGCGATTTCGTTTTGGGTCTAGATGATAAAACTTTCTCAGTACCTTGGTGCGTGATCATAATTTATGACAATTTGCTTATGCATATAGCTTGTGAACTTTTGTGCTCCTGTGTAATGTTACATTGTCTAATGTATCATAATACTGTTTTTGTCTCGCTTCCATCATGACATGAAGCAGAAGGCTCATCTGCTCTTCACCCCAATTGAGCCAATTTAAGTTGAAGTGAATTAGGAGTTAAATGGCTGATTTGATTTAGGGTGTGTGTGTGTAGGAATGGATGATGAATGGGATTTTCCTGCCTTCGAAAATAACCAAATACTTTCGCCTCACTCCTTGCTACGTATGTAATAAGCTTTTGTAAGCTAAAAAGTTAACGAAAAGTCTGCACAATGTACACTTCCCAAATCAAACATTTTGTTCTTAAAGAAAATGTTTTTTTTTTCTTTTCCAGAATGTTGATCATAAGATGAAGTTCAAGTCAGCCAAGGGACAGCTCCCATTTGTGGAATTGAATGGTGAAGAAATCGCTGACTCTGCAGTAATCATGACGAAACTTGCTCAGCATTTTGGAGTGGATCCGGACGCAACCTTGACGAAAGAGGAACGCAACGCCTCACATGCTCTCATCTCCATGATCGAGAATCATCTCTGTTGGGTTTATGTCTACTGGAGATCCAAGAACACAGATTCAATGATCAAGGTCAGTTGAATAACCACAAAACATATTATCCAATCCTGAAATATTTCAAACTGATTCTATTTGGTTGTCTTTTAGGGTTTCAAAATAAGCCTTCAACATGCACTTGGCTCTCGTATTCCAAACGGTCTCTTAAATATCTTCTTTAAACTCACATACTCCCGAAAAGGAGCCAAGAAGGTCAAGGCTCATGGATTGGGCGTTCACTCTGCCGAAGAAATCCTGGAGTTTGGAAAGCAAGATCTAAAAGTACTGGAGGAAACACTTGGAACCCAGCAATTCTTCTTTGGAGATAAACCCAGCAATGTAATTTAATTTTCAAACTGATTAGCCATGTTAATGACTTTGTAAACCTAATAATTTTACTTCAAATCTCTGTTTCTAGTTGGACGTGGTTGCTTTTGCTCATTTGGTTCAGATCTACTTTGTGGATAAGAGTGTGGACTTTGAGTTGCGTGACTGGATGAGTGAGAATTGTCCTGGTCTGGTCGGTCACATCAATCGAATGAAGGAGCGCTGCTTCCCTGATTGGGACCAAATTGGCTCTACCCTTGGCATGAACACTCATATCCCAGAGCCAGAGAAGAAGGAGGAGGAGGCCAAGGAGAAGGAACCAGAGAAGGAACCGCTCGTCAAGGCCGAGGAAGAAAAGAAGGATGAAGTCAAGGAGGCCGAGAAGTGAGGTCACCTTCCCTGGTCCTTAAAAGTTAGCTAAGATTTCAAGTGTTGTAACTCATCGTTGCTAAAGAAGTAATGCAGCAGAATCATTTTTGTTCCAGCTTTTCTCCTGCTTTCCTTATCTGTTGTACCATCGTCGCTACTTAAGTGTTCCATTTTAATTTTGGTTGAGCCACTTGTTGGTTCAACTTTTTAATTGATTGCAATATTGTAAACGTATGGACTGGTTTTTGAATCTCTTATTTTTGTCTTAAGTTGTCTCAGGCTCTCGCTGTTGATGATCAAGTTCTTTTTAACAGTTTTATAACTTTGACTTCTTTCTTTTTACCAAAATTCGTAAATTAATTCCAACAAATACTCAAAAACCTTGAGTTTTAGTTCCTGTTTTCAAGTTAGTACATCCATAGTTTTTACAAAGTTTATTTTCCACTCCATTTATAGAAGATTTGCAATGTTTTATAAGCTTTTGCTATGCTTTTGTACATTTATAAGAATCCTTAGGCTAAGATGTCAATTTGTTTTTAAGTTATTAGCAATCTCCAAACTGGATAACCAAGAATAGAAGGGCTCGGCCGATGTTTTGTATCGTTGCCGCTGCCACTTTGAAAACATTGCTCTAGAACAACATATACTCTCTATTCTCCAATTTAGAAATTAAGTACTACCATAGCTCCTTAATTTTTGTTGTACTGCATTTAAATTATTAAAGATGGATTGAAAATGTTGGTCTCTACTTATTCCTTGAACGCTAAAAATACTGACGAAATGAGTACGGAGGACGCTGTGGCGTAAGAACTTGTCCCATACATTTTATTCGTGGAATAAATTGTGTTGCTTAGAGCAGTTAGTTAATTCGCGTGGTTTTCAATTGACAGGAGTTAGTAGAGAAGAGGAAGGAGGCTAAAGGATCTACGAGCACAAGGGAATCTTTAGTTACAAGAAACAACCATCAATTCCCAATAAATACAAAATGTGAACGTTCTTATTTTTTAGACGGACTTGGCCGTTATAGCAGTAGAATAGTAACTAAGAATTAGTTCTAAATAATCTAAGTTCGTAACTTTTCGCCGACTCCATTTGATTTTTCACACTTTCGCTTATGTGATACGATACGTGTAAGAGTACAACCTAAGGTCTACGCACAAAGAAATGGTCTTGTGTGTTTCAGCCTCAGCAGCCCAAGGGGAAACTGTAAAAAATAAAGAAGGAATAATAATAATATAGGCGAAAGCGGTGTATACAATACAAATCTTCCTGCCTTGTCCTAAAAAAGAGTGATTGGGCTTGCCGAGTAAACTATCCAAATTTAAGTGATAACTTTTTGGGTTTTCTTTTCAAACACTTATTAAATAATTAGTACAAATAAGCCAGAGTAGACAGAAAGAAGTAAAATGGAGAAGATGGGGATGTGTGGGATACTAAACGGCGACGGTTTAGTTCAATCTCCATTTCTCCAACTCTGCGTTTCTTCATCTCTGGCTCAAGCCTGGAGAGGCAGACAGACGACACAAACGCTGACAACTAATTGCAGAAATCTTACAAATTATTTTCCTCAAAAGTTGCCAAAATTTCCGCCTGCATGTTCATGTCAATCTGGCCTTTCATCTATAAAATGAAATAACAATGAATTAATAATTTGAATATGTAACAATTTTCATTTGATAAGTACGTCCGAGTAAATGGAAAACCTATTTGTTTTGGTTATCAAGACAAAATTCAAATTACAGGTACTTAAATTAAATTTGGCGGATTTCCCGACTACCACAATTTTTGTGACTATGCATTTTATTTTTAGGCATATAGTCGAATACTTTCAATACTGTTTTCTCTCAATGTTCCTTAACAAATAGATTCGAAATCTTTTCTGTATAAAACAAACATAAACTTACAGCTTCACGCCTTCGCCTCTCTTGTTCCCTCATTCGTTGTATCTCACGATCTGATTTTCCAGTCATTACTGTATCCCCTGGACTGCTCGCTGGAGATGAGTTTAAATGTTCAGATCTATAACAACAAAAATAAACTTATTGAATACGAAGCATTCAAACTTCCATATCGATAATGTGGAGAACGAAAATATTTAGCAATTAATTACTTAATGACGGGCGAGGGAACAGGGGCATGTTCTTGTTTGATAGCTTGACGCGCTTTTTCCAAGGCTTCTTCTTCTTGCCTAGCTCGGCGTTGTTCCATTTCTTGTCGCAACCGAGCTCTTTCGGCTTCTTCTGATTGCCGACGCCGTTTTTCTTGTTGTTCAATGAGAAGGCGCTGACGATCTGCCTTCTCCTGAGCTTGTCGCTTAAACTGCTGGAAGGAATTAAGAGAAGTGTTATGTTTGGGATGACCCTGACCACTGTGTCCACCGTGACTCGGTTTCCCAGAAGGCGTCACCGGGTGCCCTGCCGTTGCGTTACTATGTTGGATAGGAGGGGTTTGAGTTGGTAGTTGGACAGTAGGGGCTTGAGATGTAACTGGAACGGTTGGACCACCTCCCATTTGTGATTGGGCAAGGTTGGACCATGAACTTGTTACGGGAGGAGTGATGGCATTGGCATTTCCATTATTGACCTTTTGGGCTCCGGGAGAGAGAATTTGATTGGGCTGCTGCGGTTGACCTTGCTGCAAAACGCCTTGGTTCAGCCCTGACCATGGCTCATTGGAGTTTGGAAAGGGTGGAGGTGCAACGGATGAGCGCCGTTGCACATGACCGTCAACAGAGGACACTTCCATGGTTCCGTTCAGCCCAGCCTGGGTCTGGCCTAAACTCTGACTTGGGATTACCTATGTTTAAAAAAATGTATTGTAGTGTAGCTCACTCGGCTATCCATTAACAAGTATACAATGCTCACTTTTGTAGGAGACTTGCGCTGCGTCTTCTTTTCTGGAGACTTCCCTAAAGGAAGCAAAATTATACATACAAAATGGAATATGACCAAGTAACTAACATGAAATATACGAATGCACGGATTGGCTAAAAGGACTAATTAGCATAAATTTTAATTCAAGGACTCTGGAATACTTTTAGCGGCATGTTAGGACTTTAACCTGCTTCTGAGTCCGAAGAATCTGAGGATGAAGACGAAGAAGATGAGGAGGAGGAGTCGGAATCCGACGACGAGGACGATGATGCTGATAGACGCTCACCCCCGGCCGCTTTCGCTTCTTCTAAGATTCAACATCCAGCATAAAATAAGTCACAATGAATTTTAAATTATGTTAATACTTACCCTTCTTTGCTCTTTTCGCTGCAGCGTTTTGAGCATTGCCCAATGCCCCAGCGACGTCCTGCAACCGTTTCTCAAGCTCCTGCTTCTTTTCCAATTGCTCTGTTTTACGTTCTGCTGCAGCAGCTGCCGATTTCTTAACTATAGAACAAAATGAAAGGTCAAGTTTTGCTTACTGAATTCAATGAGTTTACTAAATAAGCACGCATTGTTTTTAGATAACGTTCTAACTAATGATCCGTCATCCTCATCAAATAAATGCGACAAATGACAAATATAGCGCTAAAACATTTTAATACTAATTTAAAAGATGTAACGGAGCGCCTGAGCACACATGGAAACCTCTTGGGTCTTGAGGGGGTCTCCCTTGACCCGGTCCGGTGGGACTCCCAATTCAAAGCCGATTTTGGTCTAAATCGGCTCTTTGTGTCAATCGATTTGACTACTGTTGATCTACTTAAGGAGTAGCTTCCTAAATCTAAGAGAAATCGCGCCCAAGGCGCTAAACATTTTTGTATTTTAAAGATCCCAGACGTGTGGAGACCGCTAGAATCAAGAGCGCCGAAGGGGCTAAATCTTTTGGTATTTTATAGATCCCAGAGGTGCGGAGACCACTAAAATCAAGAGAAATCGCGCCGAAGGCGCTAAACCTTTTGGTATTTTACAGATCCTAATCCTAACCACGCGGAGACCACCAAAATCAAGAGAAATCGCACCGAAAGCGCTTAACTTTCAGTAAAAATTGAGTTTCAATGCGCTGGGAGACCACTAGAATTCACTACAAAAAGGAAATATGCGCTGCGGGCGCTCAATTTTTTCAACAATTGAGTACGTTGGGATACTGTTAGAACTAACAGCAAACAAAAGCTATAAAGACTTTAGTATCCTCGATGGGCCTTCTGTTTATCGGGGTCTCCCCGAGGTCTACGTTGCTTGTCCCGGCCCAGGGGGTCTCCCCGACCCCTTTTGACCCTAGGTTTCCATGTATGCGTCTGAGCTTCATGTTATGTGGCATGTTAACAAGGATAATCACCCCAAGGATGATGAGGATGACAAAATGTTTACAATTTCTGCAACTACAAAAATTTACTCACCATACGGTTTTCTAGGCTTTTTCCTGAGGCAAGATGCGACGTAAGTTTCTAATTCTCTGAGTGTTGATGGTTTAAGAGTTTCAAAATCAATTTCAATTTCGTCCGGATTTGAATCACGGAGGGATGGCTCTCGAGACTGAATAATATGGACAACTCTCCCCAGTTTGTCCCCTGGAAGCTTATTAATATCCAAAGACAACTGGCGCTTCTCATCGTAAGACATTGGCCTCGCATTGTCATCTTCCTCAGATTCGAAACCACTTTGACCTGCTAAATCGCACAAAATCAAACAACTTACAATGGTGCTTGTTTTAAACTACTTTTGCTTGTTGGATAATGAATCTGTTGAGACAACTAAACGAACAACCAAAAATTGCGCCAACAATTCAACTGTTCTGTGCTTGGTTCTCACCAGGTGGCCCAGAGTTGGGTACGAGGGAATTCTTCTTCGGTTTGTTGGGTCGCGGTCCCCTAGGCTTTTTCGACGCCGACATACCAGCAGCCGATGCTGGAATTCCGGGAGGTTTTCCAGTGGGCTTCTTCGGAGTCTTGAGAGCTTTCGTACCGGACAGCGAAGCAGTAGAGGTACTCGTTGCTCCGCCTCCAAGAGGAGATGGACCATCCAATTTCTTCTTCTTCTCCTTAATTTTTTTCTTTCCTTTTGTCGCACTTGTCTCCATCAACAATCGCATCTGCTCTTGCATGGACTTCAACTAAAATAACAATAAATCGCTTTTGTTAATTGACGATGATATCTTTGCAAATGGACTAAATGTCGAGACAGTTATGAACAAATATGGAACATAATTAATATGATTTTTATAGAAAGAAGAATATGCGAGCGAGTTTAGATTAATTCGATTTAGCCAATGTAGAACCTGGTCTTGGAGAATTATTAATTTCCGTTGGCGCTCTTCTTCAGAGTCCTCGGGTGACTCGGAATCTCCTTCAGAATCGCCAGAATCGTCCGAAGAAGTGAGTCCGTCCTTCGCTGGCTCATCCGGAATCTTCGCAAATCTCATCTCAAAAACATCTTGGAGCTTTCTTGCCATTCCAACAACGTCATGGTCTGGTGGATTATACTTGTAACAGTTAGTAAATATCAGTCGAACATCAGCTGCAAATTCAGCGCACGTCCTATACTCTCGGTTGTCCATTTTTTCCTGAACAAAAAATTCCTTGATTTCTGTGACAGAGCAGACGAGCAGAATTGGAAAGCATGTAAACGTTAATTTTAACTCACTTTAACTGTGCCCAAGTCCATTGGTTTCTTGATGATATCATGATAGTCATGGAGCCCAAGCAGCGCTGCGTCCACTGGCTTATAGAAAGGCCATCCATAGCCCTAGAGAACGACAAGAAGAGTGGGGTGAGTCACTCTTCGTGCCTTATCCTTTCTCGGTGTCCAATTGCCGCGCGCTTACCGTGTGTCGCTTGGAGAAAAGCTCCTTCAAGATCTCATTGCAGGCCTTCAATGATTCCTTTAGCTTCTCTTTCGGTTTGTTCAGTAAAACTGGCGGTGGATTATCGTCCAAGAGATCCTTATTTACCCTCTTAATTTGCCTTCCCGACTCTCGTCGTGTGGCATTCCGAGCCGCTTCAGCAGAAGTGTGAGGCGCATATAGTTCAAAGGATGTCGCAGAGGGCGTCGTCGTGTCAGCTTTCCGCTTTACTCCTTTCTTTACCTGTTAATAAACGCGACACATTAGCCACACGAGCATTCAAAATCCTTTTCTGTTTAAAGGAGTAATGAATAAAGCGAAATATATCCTGTGATCACTGTTGTACACAGTCATGCAGATTTCATTTTGATTGAACTCCAAAATATTTGCGGTAATTACTTTTGCTGGTTGTGGCGGCGGAAGAATGCCTGTTGCAGCGGCGGCATAGATTGCAGCACTTTGATCATGACCCGCGACGGGCATTATATACTGGGCATTAATTGGGGTAGCCATCTAGATATTTAAAATTGCATAAACTTCGTTTCGTAGCTGCGACGAAAAGACACATTACCTTCCGTACCTGCTGCTGCTGAGAAATAACGGGAGTGAGTTGGATTGAGGAAGGCAGGGTAGGGGTTGTTGGACTCATAGGCAAATGTGAAGGAGCAGGCTGAGGAAGGCCAGGGCGTGCGACTGGAGGTTGCGGATGAACCGCGGCGGCGGCTGGAGCCAGTGTTGCTGAACGTGTCGCTGGAACGGCTGTTCCTGGACTTCGCGGGATTGCTTTGGGAGCACCAGCTTTCTTTTTACCCGCTGAAAACGCGAAGGGTGAGCATTCACGAAATAAAAAATCAGAAGATTCTGACAGTGACTTTGGTATTTATGACAACTTACGCTTTTGTCGTAGCATTGCAGGGATCTCCGTTTCATCTTTCGGCATATCTGCGACTTTTTTAAGGAATACACCTTCAAGACTTTGGGCCATATAGACAACGTCTTCTCCAGGTTTGTTATAGACATAACAGTTTGTGAACATGGTTTTGAAGTCATTTAAACACTCCTTGGCACTCCAGTAGTAAAAGTTTTCTAATCGTTTTTTAATAGTTCCTAAATCCATCGGCTTACGAATTATTCGATGGTAGTCCTGCAAAACATTGTTTTATTTAGATGGTGAAGGTGATGAAAATTCCAAAATAAGTGAGCTTAAGATTATTTACGGGTATTCCAAGTTTAATTGTATCGACTGGGTTTTGAAAAGGCCATGAGTAGTTATGCCTCCATAAGGACTTGGTGACGACGTTCTTCAAATACTGAAGTTGGTTTGTGTGCCGACCGGGTCGATCAGGGGTTGGCATGTAATTGGGTTGGACAATTCCATTGACAGGTTCAACGTATGGCTCCTCACGTCCGCCCTCTTCCTTAGTACTGGATCCATCTGCAGAAACATTAATTTTAGCAGTGTTTATGTAATATAACCCCATCAACTAGATCCTACACTGCTGATCAACTAATCGGCGTCTCAAACACATTCGCATAGGAATAAATCAACTGATCAACATTCCCTAACTAAATGCACTAATCCCAATTCTACCGACAAAAAATCTAACAAATCTTAACAAAATTGTCATTTCTCAAATCGCGTAAAATTCATTTCGATGTCACCAATTCTAAGAACGCAACGACCAGTAACCTGATCTCCCTCCTATTAACCCGATGGTTGCGAATTAGCTTCAACGATCTACCTAATCTGTCCTAATCAATCAAATCAAAGATATCAATTAGACACAAAATCAACTAGTGAGGGTAAATCCTTTTCTCAAATAAGCCACGACACGACCGGAAGGCTAAAACTCATGTCACAAGCGATGTCATCAGCTTCAGCAGCAAGCTTTACCACGATTTTCCATTTTATTATGTAGTACATCAAACGTGACACAAACTAAATCTTGAAAAAACATCTGGACCATCAACGAAATTCATGTGGTTGATTCATTTCTCTATGATCCTTTAACCTCTGTAAACACATGAACAGGTGCATACGATATGCAATACTCTAAACGTGACTCGGTAGCCTAATACACCGGCTGATCGAGATGTCCAACGATCTATTAGTATCACGTCAATCTACGCCAAAAGAACCTATCCATAAGATATCCTGCAATCACTGATCACTCTGAGAACTACTTGACGAACTAAGCAGTGAAACTAGGCCTTGTTCGAAAGTCCCGCCAAAAGTGAATCACCGTAGAAGAGCACTGAACGAGTGACGAATTAAGCTAAGGCTCATTACCCTGCTGTGGGGTTCTCGTAACCTCTTCTTTGGGCTCCATGGTGGACATGACCTGAGTGTCAAGGGTACACTGGGACGGGTCGACGGGTTGAGTGGCCAAAGGGGACTGGCTACGCGGGTACTCCTGTGTGGGTCCTTGGGGAAACTGTGGAGACACAGAGAGGCCGTTGGGTATCCGAGAGACCTTTCTGGACACGAAGGTCGTGTCCAGCTTCTCCATACATTCTATGACACGGTGACCACTGCTCACTTGTCACTTCACAGTTGACACTGGGAGAGAGAGGTTCACAGAGTAAAGTTTGTTGGAGTAAAATGAAGAAATGAAGAGAAGGGGAGAGGACCAATGGCGGCTCAAACAGCCACTAAACCTCTCCTCCTCCACTTTTATACACAAGGCTCCTCAAGAGTCGAAGAGAAACGAAAGAGGCACCGCACAGGCGCCCACAAGTCCCCTTTAGTACACGGGCATAGACCACCCATACCCTACCCACGGCCATCCGCAACCTACGCTTAGGCATGATCGCTCCTAAAATAAGTATGTAATGATTATCATTTCTTCTTCAAACTCTCGTTTACTAATAATACGACTCTACTAAAGTACGTCCGAAAAGTTACCTCTAAATTCAAGTATTTTTTATTATAATTAATCGTATAATAATTTGGTTACTTTTGCAACGTACCATATAATCTTGTCATTAACAAAGCACTTTTAGTTTATTTCATATTGTCTTTAATTTGCATCAGAATTTCGTGGTGACTTTTGCATTTTAGCGACATTTTTTTATTTATAAGTTCTCACATACTTCACAAATCACAAACTTGTCTAGGTATACATTTTTGTTACATATTTTCATTCATTCAACTTCTACACAACTTATTATTTTCTACTAGCGGGCGCGGCAATTAAATTGTGCTCGTAATCTATTCTCTTGTCAGGTTTTTCTAGGGTAGATGGTGTAATTTTATCTTTCAAGAATTTTTAATTAAGAAGTTTACTTTAGTTGCCGCACTATACTACTCGGTAGAAATTATTATACCTCTTCTTCTTTGAGTATTGCAAACCTCTTTATTTCATCTTTCAATTTGTACAAACCCTACTTTCTACTACATTAACATTATACAATTTAACAATGTATCACATATCTACATTTTGATTTTATAATTCTTTGCTTCCCTTGTTATTTCCTGCTAGACAATTTTCTTTCATTATTATTTTGCCTACATTTCATTCTCAAAGTATTTTATGATTTCATGTTACTTTTGCTTCTCAGTTTCCAATGTATAATATCCACGTTAGTTTAATAGTTTATAATAATTACACTAACATAATTGCAATACAATTGTGACTAAGTATTTATGAATTTGCTAAGTTGTTAATTACCTCGCTCACAAATGTTAAATTGTTATATTTAAGTGTAAGGAATTTTTAAGGGCTCCATGGGTGTAATGCCCGAAAGGAGCCATAACTCCTTTAAAAAAAAGCCTTTAAAATCCGTTCCTTTGAAATAAGTGTACTTTCAAATCGAATTGAAATAACGTAAAATATTTTAATAGTTTGAAGTCATTTTTTCTCATAAATTTGAATTCACCAACAGCTGGATGAAGGTGCGTACGTCGACCTACGTAGTTGAGGCGCGCCCTCCTTATAGTACTTCCTTAATTTCCAAAGATGATAAATTTTCCTATAGGGTACTACATCTGCTCTTCCCTGCTTAATTTCCAATTTATCCCATTTATTCCCGACAAGCGCTTTTACTTTCAGTGAACTGTCAGTTTACAGCAATTTTCGTTTTTCGCTTGAGACAAATCTCTTAATTTTAAACAATAAGAAAAATCATTTAAAATATGCTAATAAAATAAAGACAAAATTTTGGTAATTTTATAGTTCGATTTCGTAAAGAAGAAAAAAAACTGCAACTTCATCCTCGACAAATGTGTTTATAATTTGTAAAAAAAAAAAAAAATTTTAACTACAATATAAATTAACGTTCATTACAGTACTCTTCCTCAATTACGTAAATTTCAATTATCAAAAAAAATTATTAAAAGTTATAAAAAAAAATTCAACTGGTTGACCCTGGCCGGACTTGAACCGACAAACCTTCCGATCTGGAGTCGGACGCGCTACCATTGCGCCACAGAGTCTCTTATTTTTTGTTGATTCTTTAACTACTACTTGACTCAATTCTACATCAATGACGAGGTACGGGTTGTTGTAGTAGAAAGGATTTCAGTCAAAAGTTGCTGTAAAAGTCCCCTCGCGATGAGTCAGCGCATGCTCATCGCAATATCGCAAGTTGATCTCATCATCTGGTTGTCTGAAGAGTTGCATGCTTTTCAGCAGTGTGTTTGTGATTAACATACCGGTTCCAGGTAATTAGTAATTAGTGTGAATAACGGAACAGCAGGTAACCAGGTAGGTAATCATCCAACTTCTTATAAAGCACTGAAATCATCAATTACTAATCCGTTGGTGAAAATTGCTTAGGTCAACAGCGTCATCGTGGGTCAATTGCGATTAATTGCCCAGATCATCAGTTCCACGGGATAAGGTCAGTTTTTGTCCTTTGGCATATTTCCTCGTCCTTCCTTAGAAGAGTACGTCCAATATAAATCAGGCGATTAAAAATGGATGTAACCAATACCAAACCGGACAACACGGCTCAATCACCAGGGTCATTAAAATCCCTAATTAAGGATACCCAACCTCCAGCAGATTCATCCACTTTCAGGCTCAATTAATGGAGGGTCCGTTGCGTCTCCATGATTCGGTTCCTGAGGAGGTGGAGGCAGGGAGGGAGGATGAAGATTGCGAGGAAGAGGTTGCAATGATTGAGATGTAACCAATACCAAACCGGACAACACGGCTCAATCACCAGGGTCATTAAAATCCCTAATTAAGGATACCCAACCTCCAGCAGATTCATCCACCTCGAGTCCGGGAACTGGAAGTGGTAAGAGCACGTGTTTGCTAGACCTTTCTTGTATTCCAATATTGTACGGTCTCTTCCGGTATCGTTTTGATAACTTCTTTCATTTGTTCGAATGTGATATCGCTAATCAGAGTCTTATTGACTGCGCACGTTCTTCAAAACCTCGCCTCCACCAAATCGGAACAAAATACACACACGAGACTTCATTCCGTTGTCCGTTGTGTAAATTTCGAGTCGAGTACTAGTAACAAATTCTTGTTTGGTTAAATTCCACGGGGCAGACGATGACATCGTTCTCAATGTGAGTGAAGAATGGGTTCAGGCTCAATTAATGGAGGGTCCGTTGCGTCTCCATGATTCGGTTCCTGAGGAGGTGGAGGCAGGGAGGGAGGATGAAGATTGCGAGGAAGAGGTTGCAATGATTGAGATGTATAAGAATGGGTTCAGGCTCAATTAATGGAGGGTCCGTTGCGTCTCCATGATTCGGTTCCTGAGGAGGTGGAGGCAGGGAGGGAGGATGAAGATTGCGAGGAAGAGGTTGCAATGATTGAGGCTATTGACAAGTATATCGGAGTTTCTTTACGTCCGCACCCAATAGATGCGGCAATTTCGGCGAAAAAAGAAAAGGAAGCCAAGAAAAATGCAGACAAGGCCGAGAAGATGGCAAAATTCTTGGAGAAGCAGCAAAAGTCGGCTCTGAAGAAACCTGCTGAGGGGAAGGTCGCCAAGGAGAAGCCTCAGCCTACTGCTGTCAAAGCCAAAGTTCTTGACGCAGAAGACGGCCTCAAGAGCTTTCAAAACGTTACCCCAGGAAGCAAGAAGCCGACTAACAGACCTTTACCCGATGCCTATGATCCCAAATACGTTGAAGCTCTCTGGTACCCCTGGTGGGTATCCCAAGGCTTCTTCAAACCGGAATATGGACTCGGTGAGGAGAGTATGGAAGATGCGATTGAGCGTAGAGGAAAGTTTGTAATGGTGATTCCTCCTCCAAATGTCACTGGGACACTTCACCTCGGACATGCCTTGACCAGTTCGTTTGAAGATGTTATCACGAGATGGTGAGCTTAGGTTTACCTCAAGAAGACGTAAAGAAAGTGGAAGGTGGTAGCTGAAGTACTTGTTTTGAACTCTTATCTCTATATATTTTAAATCAAGGAATCGAATGCGAGGAAAAGTTACTCTTTGGGTACCTGGATGTGATCATGCTGGAATAGCCACACAAATGGTCGTTGAGAAAACTTTGGCCAGAAATGAGGGGATAACAAGACATGACCTTGGCAGAGCAGAGTTCATCAAGAGAGTGTGGCAATGGAAAGAGCAAAAAGGAGGTCGAATTTATGAGCAGTGCAAACGCATGGGCATTTCAGCGGACTGGGATCGAGCGGCCTTTACTATGGATGAGAAACTGTGTAAAGCTGTTACAAAAGCCTTCATTTGCCTTTATGATTGGGTAAGTTATTTGAAGCATTTGAAGCGCATTTTCGAATACATTTTTGTTTATCATCCTTAGGAGCAATGTTTCATAAAATTTGATGTTTGTTCATAGGGCTTCATTTATCGTTCCGATCGCCTTGTAAATTGGTCATGTACTCTGAAAAGCTGTATTTCGGATATTGAAGTCGACAAAGTAGAATTAACAGGAAGAACTTTCCTTGCTGTACCTGGATACAAGGACAAGGTTGAATTTGGTGTTTTGACTTCATTTGCTTATCAGGTACGAGTCTATATTGAACAAATATAAATTAATCATATCAATTAGGATGTTTAGTAATATTTAAAGTCAATGTGTCGTGTGTTATATAAAGCTGGAAGATGGAACTGAAATTGTGGTGGCAACTACTCGTCCCGAGACTATGCTTGGTGATGTGGCAATTGCAGTTCATCCGGCCGATGAGAGATACAAGAAGCTAATTGGGAAGAAAGCAAAGCATCCCTTTGTGGATCGAAACCTTCCAATCATTGCTGATGACTTTGTTGATCGTGATTTTGGAACAGGATGTGTAAAAATCACTCCAGCACACGATCCAAACGATTACGAAGTGGGAAAGAGACACTTGCTCGAGTTTGTCACAATTATAGACGAAGATGGGAACATGATGGATAATTGTGGGAAGTTTTCCAAGATGAAGCGGTTTGATGCTCGAAAGGCAGTACTTGCATCCCTCACAGAACTCAAGTTGTTTCGTGGCACTGCAGAGAATCCAATGGTTGTCCCAGTATGCTCCAGATCCAAAGATATTGTTGAACCATTGCTCAAAATGCAATGGTACGTTAACTGCTCGCAAATGGCAAAAGATGCACTGGAGGTTGTCAAGGAAGAGAAGTTGCGGATAATTCCAGATGTTCACATCAAAACCTGGAACTTTTGGATGGAAGGCATTCGAGATTGGTGCATTTCGAGGCAGCTTTGGTGGGGCCATCAAATCCCGGCTTACCGAATAAAATCGTCGCTCATCAATGAAAGTAAGTACGATTTTGTTAATTATGATACAAATTCGCGAATTTTTGGACATATAATGTCTTCGAACTCATGATCAGAAATAGCGAAAATGACAAACTCTGATCTTGAAAATTTATTTTGTTTTCTATACCAGGTGAAGAAGCTTGGGTCGCAGCTGAGAGCGAAGAACAAGCGCTTGAGAAGGCTCGTGAAAAGTACCCAAACGCTACGGATCTCGTGCTGATTCGAGACGAAGATGTTCTGGATACTTGGTTTTCATCTGGATTGTTTCCATTCTCTGTATTCGGATGGCCAGATACTGATAACAAAGAATTCCAATTATTCTATCCAACTGACTTCCTGGAAACTGGCTACGACATTCTTTTCTTTTGGGTGGCGAGAATGGTCTTCATGGGAATGTCTCTCACTAAAATGCTTCCATTCAAGGACGTCTTTCTTCACTCCCTCGTGCGAGATGCGCATGGACGAAAAATGTCAAAATCCTTGGGAAATATCGTTGATCCTGTTGATGTAATCGAGGGAATTTCACTAGAAGACTTACAGAAAGGACTTGAAGGTGGAAATTTGGATCCTAAGGAAGTCGAAAAGGCCAAACAGGGACAGAAACAAGATTATCCTAATGGAATTCCAGAATGTGGGACGGATGCATTGAGATTTGCACTCTGTGCATGTATGACGCTTGGAAGAGATATGAACTTGGATGTACTTCGCGTTCAGGGTTACCGATTCTTTTGTAACAAAATTTGGAACGCCGTGAAATTTTCTACCCGGTATTGGACTCAGGCTTACACTCCGAGTGAATGCAGTCCTACAGTAAGTTCCTATATTTGTCTTCACTCATCACAAAATTCCATCGCGAAACCCAGATACCCGCTTTAATTAATTGAGGATACTAAATATCCCCAATTAAGTAAATGTTAAGTAGCTAAGAAATTCAATCATCTGTTTATTTAAAAATTGGTTTCTCTGCTTTTGTTTCAGTCTCTGCCTGTAACTGAATTTGATCGAATGGACCGGTGGATTCTCAGTTGTCTGAGTACTCTTGTTCGTGTAACAAATGAGGCATTAGAAAAATACGATTTCACAACAGCTACCTCTGCTATTTACAGTTTTTGGCTCTACGATCTTTGCGACGTTTACTTAGAATCTATTAAACCTAAGTTAAACAGCGAAGCCACTGAGCTTAGTCCATCTCAGCAAAAACATCTTGACGTTCTTCTATTCTGCGTGGAAGTTGGCCTACGACTGTTAGCCCCATTTATGCCATTTATTACCGAAGAACTTTGGCAGCGTCTTCCAGTTTTTGGGCAAGATAAGGCTTCAAGGGCTCCCTCCTTAGCCGTAGCACAGTATCCACACGGACCTCTCTTCCAGCCCTTCGAGAATGAAAAAGTAAAGGAAGAGGTTACTTTGATGAATAAATTCATTCATGCTGTCAGATCATCTCGTGCAGCCTACAATCTCCCAAATAAAGTCAAAACAGATGTCCTCGTACTTAATACGGATGAGATGCTCAATACTGTAATTGGACAGGACTCCGAGACTATTTGTGCACTAGCTTTCTCCAACATTAGGATAATACAGTCGAAGGATGAAGTACCGGCTGGATCCGCTGCTTCAGTTGTCTCTGACAAGTGCACTGCTTACATTCTCCTCAAAGTTAGTTCAAATCTCTACTACTATAACTTCCTTACACCTTATTTTATATTCGAAATAAAATTATATTATAAATTCGAATTTTTACTAATTCTAGGGATTGATTGACCCGAATAAAGAGGAAGAACGACTGGAAAAGAAACTGAAAATGGCTCAGCAGCAGTTGACAAAATTGACGCAAGCCTCAGGAAAAGCAGACTATGAAACCAAAGTACCCGTTGAAGTGAGGGAGGCAAATGCCGTGAAACAGAAGACGCTGGAAGGTGAAATTAGTGAACTCTGCGAGGTCATCGAATCCGTTAAACTAATGGTGACTGGAGCCTAGAACGTTCGTGGCGCTGTTCTAGAATTATTTTTCGTTTTTTTTTTGCATTATTTGTATTAATTGGAGGCGTTTTTCAACATCGTTCACAATCACAATAAAGTCTTACAGGAATAATTCACGTCAACTTCTAAAAAAATTACAAGCTTCCAAGCACCACTCGTAGTCGAAACTACTTGTGAAAATGTGCCCAAAATGTTCAGATTCAGAAACTAAAATATTTCGTGAAGATTTTTTTTTTATTAAATTGTCTCATTTTTTCAGTAAATACTTTTGCTAAAACTTGAGTTGTCTTAATTAATTGAGATTAACCGTGAAACAGTGATTAATTGGAAGGAAGGAGGCGGGAAGAGAATTCAGTTTGAACTTTGTTGATCTTACGTTGTTGACCATAATTTGTTGTTGTTGTTTTCTCTAATCATCTGTTTTGTGTAAACTGTCATCAAATCGTGTGATGTGACTGCAGCAGTTGACAATTTTCAACCTTTGACCTATTGGTCCACTTTGGGCCAACGCCTGTCGTGACATGGATGAGTCCAAACCAGCTAAAGCGAAGGAGCACTGGAAGCAGAAGCGATCGAGGTCCACATCGAGTCTGGTGGGCGTAGCCTCTCTGGCGCCCGTCGTCATCAAGACCGATTCAGAGGACACTGGAAAGGATGGAAATGACTCGGATGACGCGCAGAAATCCTTTGCAAGATTGAGTCTTCAAACTGGTAAACCGAGGTATGTTGAGGTGGACATAGCGGGCTTGCTGGCTTCTTAATTATGGCTAATTCATCCTATTTTATAGTAATTAAGTAACCAACAATTGAGAAATAATAATATTTGCGTTTGAGATGGATGGATAAGTGTAATATAAGCTGTAATATCCAGATTCATTATAAACTTTCCAGAAATTGGGATGCATAAACGTGTGTGGAGAGTCTGTGGCAAAGTGCTAGTGAACCAGGAGAATATAACAAATTCAATTGTGCTTACTTTGTTCAATTGCAGGCGAAGAAGGTACAAGCGGATGGCCATTGATTACATTTCAGAAATAGATAGTCCAAGTGATCCACATCACTTCAAGGAGCCATACCAGACGGATTCCCAAAATATTCGTCCCAATGGGTATTCGACCAATTGTCAAAATCAATCCAGTGTGGACGGTAGAATTGAGATTGGTCCAATACCTTCGACTTCCGGTGGTATTTCTCATGCCCGTCCTCACAATCAGCAAAAAAGGCCAAAAAAGAAAGTGGCTTCTTTTCTTAGCCTCGGTGCTTTTGAACTGGATACAGGGAAAAGGAAGCGTTGCGGAAGGGACAAGGCGATTGAAAACTGTGTTTTTCCGTTAGCTTCGTGTGCCTCGGACTTCCAGTCAATGATCGGCATCGGCATGGATCTTATGAATGTTGATGTGAATGAGGACGAATTAATGGGAGAAAATGGAGATGACGTTTCCAGTGTCTCTAGTGGCTCTGAATCTATTGCACCAAGCGCTGACGAGGGCCGTGAAGGTAGTAAATAAGCGCAACCAGTTATGATGGGGTTGTCATTGTTTTTTACTTCAATGATGTAGCCGATGACGAGCAGTCGGATTGGGTAGGTGATGAATGGAAAGATGAAATGGGCGAATCGGAACGACGAGCACTGATTTTGCGCCGCCTCCGAGATTATGTTCCGTCTCGGGAAATTCGTGCTGGAAAACGAAGAGGTGGAAAAAATTTCAATATTTTGTCATCCATTTATTTTCGTTAGGAGTGTAACTTCAACTTTTTTTTTCATACAGTGCACCCTGAAATTCCTCCGTTTTCAATGCGGACTTTTGCAAACGAACAAGTTTCCAAATTTCTCCAAGACCCAGCTCAGTCCCAATTAAGGTTAGCAAATTGAAAAACTTAAGATGACTAGAATTTGATTTCATATTAAATACAAATTGTAGACTCCAGCCAATGCAACAAGAAGAGCGTGTTCAGTTAAGCCACATCGCTTCTCTATACTCGCTTCAACTGCATTCGGATGACAGTGGAGGTTGCCCAATTCTTACGAAAACGCCCAATACGACACAAATGAGTTCCTGCAGTCCAGATCTATGCGGGCCTTCCAAGGCGATACCTCCAGAGCAGTCTCTTGTCGAAAGTGAAAGCGATTCCAAGAGAATCAAAAAGTCAGATTATCAGTAACATTTTAAGCGAAAACGGACGACGGCTCGCGAATGAGCCCATGCAGCTCCACGATTTTACTTCCACATTTAACCGACTGTCGAGATGTTTGGAGGCGTGTGGAATAATTATAATTTACATAACCCATATCCGTCGTTCCAAGTTGTAATCCTGCTTTTACGTAATGTAATTTTATTTATTTTCCCGATATAACGATATTATTAAATCTAAGATTGTTACCCAACTTCAGTTCGAACACTTTTATTAATTTCAAAATTGCTTCGATTTTTAAGTTTTCATTGGTGCATGGAAACCAAATTCGTTTCCAAACAAAGTAGTTACTAGTGCGTTAGACGTTTCTAAATTACATTTCAATTCCAGAACTAAAGGTTTAATAAAATCCAAAGTTCTGGAAGATTGAAGATTTCAATGTACTAAGCAAGCCTTTTTCAAGCTTACTACTAAATGGAAGCATTGAGCCAACCGAGAATTTCCCAGATTCTTCAGTGCCGTCATGTCCGTCATTGACAAGGACAAAGGCGTGGCCGTGGGTGACACTGAAAGCGTACATTGGGACATAGCACCGCCTGACTTCAGTCACTTTGACAATCTTCTCGAATCAGGAGGAAGTAGATCCTCTATCAATTTAACGCGAAGAAAGCGTCTAATATCCTGGATAAAGGAACGCTTCATTTGGGTGGTCTACTTGACCATGATAATACAAGTGGTTAGTGCAACAATTAAATAACTTAATTAATTAAATCACTTCGAGTTAGTTGTTGCTGACCTAGTAATTTCTAAATTTACAGGGCGCCAACGTTGGAGTGCTTACAGCGCTCCCTGGAATATTGAAAAGCGAAGTCCTCTACTTCCGGATACCTTTGACACGGCACGTTATAAACTCTCAGAGTGTTCCAATGCTGGCCCCTTGCGTAATTAATCACCGTGAGATAATTAAGAAAATACCAACTAATTAACTTAAGAACATCACTCGTAAGCTCGCTCAATCAGATCAATTAAATACTTTAGTGATACTTGGAGAATGGTACTTTGTCCGCCATCGGTACCATTTACAAGAGGGCGACATGTTGGGGATTCTAGGGCTCCTCCTGCTACTTGTAACCGCCGTTTCTATTGACGCATGTCGCCTTATCCAATCACATCTTCGCTTAGTCGAGCTACGTCGCCAAGACGGGAAGAAAGATACTGAGTACAATAAGCACTGTGCGCAGACGTATATTGCCTTGGCCAAAGACCTTGACCGTATTACCCTCACGCCCGTTCAAAATCTCATTCGAAACGTAATATTTTGACATTTAAATTGTACTTAACAAAATACAACTATAAATTAAATTGTCCATGTAGCACCAATGCTGTGGTAAAAAGAAGACTTTGGAGGAGAGCATCGCCCTTTTCCCAGGCCTTAAAAATAGTTTTAAAATGGAAGACTTGTCGGACAAGGGATTTCGATGTTGTAAAAATACCAAATCAGAATGTACTTGCAATGGTCCAGATACTGACTCAATGTATTCCGTAAGTTCCTAACCGTGTCTCCATTTGTTTATCGAATCCGGTGTGTACATGTACGGTGCAACACAACAATATTTGTTTCTTTTCAGATTTGTTTAACGAAGGTACTGGACGAAATGAGTGGCGTATATTCATCTACATATCCGATCTATATTGTGTTTGTGCTGGCATCTGTAAGCTCAATTCTAGCCTTCCTCCACTATAATTCCCACGCCAGGAATTTGTAGTGACGAGGGTAGGAATAGCCTATTACAGACGAATTATCTACACACTTTGAAACTAGACAATTCGTACTTGACAGCTATAAACAACCATTTACTAAACTTTCATCTGTGTTTAGAATTAGAGTGACATTGTTTTGATTAAAGGAAATCATGGCGAGATGTAGTGTAACGACGCTACAGAATTTGAGCTTTTCTGACCTGCGCGATTAGTATTTAGGGCAATATTTGTATTACTAGAACTAGATGTCTGGAGTACTGATTGACAAGCTATAGCTTCACCCAGTCCATTTCTAGGAAAAAGTGCGGCAATTAGGGCTAGCTTCGCTACCAGCGGTGATTTCGACGGTTTTCTCACATCCAATTGTTCTTTATCCTCCTCTACCTATAAATAAATAATTGGGCAATTATAAAACCAGTTAGAAAAATGGGTTAAATTTTTTACAATCATTTAAATTACCTTATCCACAATGTGCCTATAAACGAGACCATCAGGACCAACGTCGAAATGTGAAATGATATCATACCAAACTTCCTTCTGTTGCATGATCTCTTTCCATTCCCATAGTTTATACTTCCAGAACTTTAGCATCACCTTTCAGATTTTCAGATTTTATAGTTTAAAAAATACCGGCCTTCTTAACTACTTTAATTATAAATCTTACACGCAGGCCTGAAATCCCAACGACTTGCCACTTGACGGTAATTCTTCCTTCCATTGGATGTTGGCTCATACTTACCAAATTTACTTTCACAAAAGCAAATTTAAGGTGTCCTGCGAGGCGTAAAAGAGCCACTTGCTGGACGTACTTAAATAGCCCACTAAATAAATTTATAAATTCGTACGTGTGGCTAAAAGTATAAGTACTAGTGAAATCGAAGTGTGGATGTTATACGAAATACCAAATAATGTATAAGAAATCCAGACTTACTGTGTAGTCTTGTTATGAATATTGTTTATTAGCACTACGTCCTGCGAATAAATCCTATAATCCATTGTATGTGTAAATATTCTTGGAAGCTAAAACAAATAAAAGACAATAACTTTTATTTCACTTCCATAACACTTGAAAGAATGGGGAGTTTCGCAAGCCAATTACTTACATTTTTCTGAATAGAATCATATACAACCAGAAGCTGATCGGCCGAAGGTTTGTCGTTGCTTGGAACCGGCGAAGCAGCAACTTGTGGCGACCCCGAGGCCTGGCTTTTGACCTGGTTACCTCGTAAATTTAGCACCGAATCTGAAATGCCCCATTTTGGGACACCCACGGGTGGTGATGACCAGAAACTGACAGAAGATAGAGGCATGAGGGTTTGAGATTTCGGACTTTCTGAAGCAAACAAAATTCTCTATCATACTCAAATCAGGAATAATTATTTGCCGAATTGAGGAACATATAAATACCAATCAATAAAAGTCCTGGTTTGCGGCACTGGTTAGTGTCATTCTTCTTCCGCTCCTTTATTAGCAGCAGTCTGCAAGCTAGTCGCGGATCTTGTCGCTTCATTTCTCCAAGCCACAGTACTGGATTCACGTGCAGTAAATTCTGTCAAAAGAAACAAACATTAGTATTAGTAATCAACGCAACCTGATTACTAGAGGCACATGAGACCGTTGCCTGAAGATGACTTCAATTAAGTATCGATTAGTGACGGAAATCTATCTTTCTTACATGTGCTCGATGAGTGGCCATTATTGAATTCGGAATATATGGTTTCCGACAGAGAACTAGGTCACCTCACCAGGAAGCTTGACAGTGAGCCAACGATTGTGTAACACTACCTAAGCCGAAACCGATGAGCGGCTTAACAAATCAATTAATGCTTAATTAGTACTTGACATTTACATATCCTTAAGTTGACTGACACACTTAAGCCCCTTCGGAACCACTAATTGCTTACTAGCTTTACAGTTGTCAGTAAAACTGTTTTTGACTTAAAGGTCAATTAAATTAAATATTTTAACCTTTGACCTCTAAACTCGGCTTTAAGCTTACCCTAGTAAAGTTCAACATTCCCGGTATCAGTGGCCGGACGAAAAGAGAAATTGCTTTACATCACTCATAGCGTCACAGCATCACCCTACTCACTCCCGTATAATTTAGTTATTGCAAACTTACACTGCTGGTCACACATTAGTCTTTACTTAATGGAACTATTTAGAAACTTATTAAAGTTACAATTAGTTAATTAATATAGCAATTAACTAACCTACAATTAAAGTTAAAAGCAGTTGTATTGAATTAAATCAATAGTGAGTAATTTCCTGTTTTTGTAAAATTTACAGTTCACAGCAAATCTGCATTCTGCAAACATTTGGTAAATAGTAATCCAGAGGATACGTATAAATATTATTATTTTCCAACCACTACTAACAATGACTCTGTGGCGCAATGGTAGCGCGTCCGACTCCAGATCGGAAGGTTTGTCGGTTCAAGTCCGGCCAGGGTCAACTTGTCAAATAATTTCTTTTTACAAATTTTTTAAACAACTTTTGACAATGTAGCCCAATTAATTAAAAAAATAATGACTTCATTTTCATTTTGACATTTTTGGGACTCATTTTAAAAGAAAATTTTAAATGCAATTTTATTTAGCTCTTCAATAATACCATTTGAATTAGAAAGGCCATCAGATTGAAACAAAATATTTAAATTTTTGTGCATGCTGGGAAACAAACAAATCGGTTGGCTAAAAATCGGTCAAAATTTCAAGTCAAATTTAAGCACATTTTGACAAACAAAAATGAATAATAAATAATAATAATTATTCGGACTGAAAAAAAAATACAAGGTTTTTAAAAATAATAATAGTTTTGTAGTTGTAATAAACAAGTTTTTGTTCATGAATTTGTATTTTTATTGAAAACATTTTTTTTTGGAAATGGGCCCTGCCAAATGCTGGATTAAAATGTCCGTAAGTGCTATCCTAATTAATTTTTAATAAACATTTTTTGATACGAAGCTTTTTTTTCTTTGATTGTCCAAAATGGAGACTTCACGTTACCGGACTATGCTATTTTTTATGGAATGTCAACTATCCACTTAAGTGTTACAGTTACACGACCCTTAATTTCTATATACGTTTTCTTCCTTTAGCATGCGCATGCGCCTCTTACAATTTAGCATTCTCTATTGCGCAGACTCATTTTTCAAAAAAGTGTTCTAAACAACTAATAATAACCTTTACTCCAAACAGCGTCCTTTTTTTTAAACTAACCTTACGACCTAAAGAATTTACGAACATTCGACGACGACGCAAGCGATTTGATTCAGTTTTTCAAGCGATAAAGTTATACAAGGTTCTTGAAACAGTGTAGCGCTTCACTGTTCAAATTAGTTCCAGTTCATTGAAGGGTTTTTAGGTTAGCTGCTCGAGACGCCTGCTTAAGGTACAAATGATTAGCATAAGTATACGGAATACACCTAATTAACGCCATTTGTCTTCTTATAATTCTCCCGTCTAAAATTAAACGATCGCTGGAGCTGTCGTCGCAGCGTCCTTCCCGCCAGTTAGCGCTTCCTGTCTCCTCTGCATCTAACCGTGTGTATCACATTATAGGAATCAAACCAGTAAATATGATCCTGTGTTATACCTAGTACAAAAATCACACGAAATGGTAAATGTACTGCTCAAACATACTGGCGAGTATTTTCGTCTTCAACTCACCAATGCTGCTGTGCCATAAAGCTTGTACCATCCAATTACAATGTTTGACAAGTCCAAGTCATCCAGTATAATTTGTGCCACGCCCATAAATACTTTCCTCCCTTCTATCCTCCCGTAGTCCCCCCAAACAGTAACCTAATCACAAATCAAGCATTGTACTAAATTAGACCAATCACGAACGACCAATCAAATCTTTTAGAATAGCTTTCTCTAAAGAAAAGCTTGTTTTTAGAGAAAACCTTGTTCTAAAAAACGCTTCAGGATACTAGAGGCTCGAATATTCATCAGGAAAAATAGACGTTTTGAATTAGAAACTATGAATAATTTTTTTTTTGGCGCATGCTCATTCGTCACCTTACCTGTAGAATACAGGATTGATATTTTTCGCGAAATGTAAGTTGTTGCTGGTAGAGCGGGTCCAAGGTACGCCGTGCGATGCCGGTCTTCGCCTTTGCGACGCACTTTTTGCCCTTGACCAAGTAGACTTTGACGTAAGGCGCTGGGGTAAGCTGCGACAAGAAAAAAAAATGCAGTTGACCTTCACCAATGACCTAAGGTCAAATAGTTTACCTTTGACCCCAGTTTTGCCACTAGAGCTCGAGCTCGAATGACCTCGACCTCGAGATTTCCACGGCGGTCAGCGAGGCTGAGCTGAATGTCGCCGAGGGAGGGGGAGGCCAAGGCTTGTCGCCCTACGGCTTGTCCAGGGCCGAGCCCTTCAATGAAGTCAGTGATCCTTGCACCTTCGGTGGACCCGGCCAAGCGGGGTAACCAACTAAATATGGAGCACAAAATGTCCATCAAAATAGGGTCACAACACCATTTATGAAAAAGAACCTACTGTTGAGTTTTACAGTAGTTCAGAAATTATGCTTTTCTTTTTAGGCAGCCGATACGACATCAAGGCAAGATGCACAAGAGGAAGAAAAAATCGAGACCCTTTTTTGAGGGTCAAAGTTAGCGTACGTACCCCGGTTGGGTACGTTGTGTAGCCAACACTTAAAAAAAAGCATAAATTCTGAATTCAAGAAAGGAGAAAGTTTGAGAGGTGGAGGAGGGAGAGTGAAAGTGAAAAGTGGTGATGAGAGTCAAAACGTTATTGGAATAAAGGGTAACAATTAAAAGATGAAATTAATTAGGAGAAAAGTATGGAAATTTTGAAACGAAAAAAAAATCTATGATTCAGTTTTTGGAAATATTTGAGGTGTCATCATCGTGTCAAATGTTGATGAATTTCGGACAACAAAGATCATTTATAAGGTCATTTCGGTTAGAACAGAGAAAAAGAAAGCAGACATGCAGCTTATGCGTTTTCAGGTAAGTGAAAGTAGAAAATTAAATTTTCCTTAACTTCAGGTAATTTACCTGTAAGAAGGAAAAATAAAATAAAACTAAACGTTTTTACCCTTTGCTTTCACTTCCACCGCTTCTACTTTCACTTTTGCATTTCATTCTTAGTTTTAATAGAAACGCAGAAAAGAAATGATTCGCCACTTTTTCTAGTTCAATTACATCAAGCACAGCAAGACAAAGGTTTTATCATAATCAGACGACATGAAAAATTAAAATGGCTGACATCAAGCCCTGTCACCTTGTCAGCGACAGTCAAGCGACACAAAAAGCAGTTTTGGTGACATATACGTGACATGACGCGGGTGACATTTAAACATGACAAGACTCTCACGTTGAGCCATCGGACGAGATGGAGTTGAGACTTCCGGTTCCGTCGGTGGACTCGCGAGAATTCTGCTTGACCAGGAGGTGACATCGATTGATCCCGCCATTGCCCTCTGCGCCCAAAGACACATAACCTTTGACCTTTTACTCTGTTTACATTGGAGAGGCACTTCAAAACTTAATAAGAAACGGAGGCAAACAAAGATGGCAACTCAAAAGTCAAAACTGTAAACATTCAACAATTCCCTGAGCTAGACTGCGACGTAACCCTCCCCAAGTACAGAAACTCTGTTTCGTCAGGGTCTTGAGTTGTCCGTCCGTCAGTCCAGTGTGTATTCCTCTGTGTAAGTAATGTTTGGGACAAGGAAAGGAGGTTCTGGAGGCTGCTGGAGGATTCTGGAGAATAATTTGGACCTTGTACCTGTCCGACGTGTCCTGGGAGGCTGACATGTCCTCAGAAGAGAAGGAGGAGCCAGTACCACTGCGCGGAATGCGCAAGTCATCTGGCAGTACTTCCTCACTTCGATGAATCCCAATACCACCCTTGCTCTTTCCAAACCCTATGCGTCTCTTTCGTCCTAGAGTTGTTTCATAATTTTGAACTATTTTGAAAATTTTTAAAAATTGTGAAAACAGGGTTTGTGTCCCTTTAAGTCCCCCTGCGGTACTTCAACTATCAAAATCTAACTCTTTACTACTCCTAAAGTTTAAAGCAGTCACTCAAAAATGGTTACGGTAAAAAAAAGGGCTCAGAACAGTTTCACTAAAGCGTTACCAGTCGCCGAGAGTTGTGACGTAGAGTTGGACTTCTTGTTGAGGGCCAAATTTTGACCGAGGAGGCGCTGCGGGCCTATGCTAGCACGGTGTGAGCGCGGTCTTTCACCGCCGCCAACGGTCACGGCGGTGTCGCTCAAACTCCCATCTAGCAAAAAAAAATTATGATTTTAAAGACCCAAACTAATTACTGTAATTAGCGCACAACATTTTAGTGCAATTGCCCAACATTTTTTTTGCCGATGAAAAAAAAAAACGCTTACCAGCTTTCTCTTCCGGTCCTGCTTCAGACGACAAGCTCCTTGTGCCCAGGGGTCTCCGCGGATGTCGCATGGTGTACTCACTGAAAATGGAAAAGTATCGTCAGCGCTGTGCTGTGATTCTTAACGTTCTTAATGTGTTCAGCGCCTGCGCGTCCTATTTGGCCCTTAAGCTGCTAAAAGAGGTGTCTTAGCCTAAGCAAAAATTTGCCTAAATTTTGTCGGGGAAAACTGCTGTTTAGAAGCGCTGCAGCGTTACTTTGCAAAAAAAAAATCATCACAACCTTTCACAATTGAAATCTACATTGACTGAGGAATGAGGGGCGGAGTCGTCTCCTTCATCTTCAGTAGACTTTGAATCTCCCAAACTTTCTGCACGGTGTCTTAATTTCCTGAGAGCGGAAGTATGAGAAAGGTCACTTGAGGTCAGGGGGCAAATTGAGGGGTCATGACCCTTACCTCATTCGATTGGGATTTTCGCTCTGTGTCGAGAAGGCACTGGTGACACTCTCAATGTCGGAATCTCCACCGGCCCATTCTCGGTCAGGAGAGAGCCTGCGCGTGGCCCGCAACGGCGGCGGTCCGGCTTCATTCTCGAGACTTGGCCCTCTGGAAGAATAGGAGGAAGATGCTGACAAGGAGGACTGCATGCGGGCCTTGACGAGCCTGGCCCGCTCATCGATATCCTGAAAATGATTGGTCATTTGTTAGAACACTACGTAATTAGAAGTGTGAAAGTTAACTTTCACCAAACAAGCGCAAAGTTAAAGCCAACTTTGAGATGACCCAGAATTTAATTTAAAGCGCTTTTGCGAAAATTCTCTAGAATGGGTACTGGAGAAGTTCTCCGATGAAAATTCTCCAGCAGAATCATATAGCAATACTAGTTCTACACAGGAATAGTTGGAAGTACCTGAGAGAGCCGTTCCCTTGCAGGGGGTATGATTGGCAACTGGCGTTTCTTGGGGGACCCTTGAGGCGTGGCCGGGCCGGATCGAATTCCCCTCGGAAAGGGGCCACCGCTGAATTCGGCCGCCTCCCTATCGGTCCTGCACTGTGGAAAGTAGGTATTGGGCGTGGTTCTCGTGAGCCCTTGCGGACTCCTTGGCCGAAACTGTGTACTCGGCCCTGGGATTGTGCCCATGTTCATGGAAGCTGCTCTCCGATTGGCTGATAAGGGCTCACCCCGCATCACAGGTTGGGATGAATACGAATCTGAATCTGAGGCGACACGGCGACTGATAAAGGGAACACCACCATCTCCGCGCCGCCGCCGCCCTTCTCCACCCCCATCGTCTGGAGGTGGACTCGAGGAACTTGAAATGGAAGCAATCTCCAACCGTCGCTCGTAGTCAATTTCACTCATGTCCGAATCGGAAAGGCGGGAAGTCGTGGAAGGTGGCGAGAGGTGGTCACCACCGGGTCCAGAACCCTGGGCACGGTCAGTGTCGAGGCTGAGCTGGGAACGGCGCTCCGTTGTCAGGAAGTGCCACTCGGGCTCGTCGTCCATGGGATTTGTGCATAGTTCCAGCGAAGTTTCACCAATGTAGTCTGCGGTCGTACCCGACGGGTCCGAGTCCCAGACGGATACTTGCAGTATCCGCCCACGCAGTTCAGAAAGGCGAATTGGAGCAAAAAGGAAACTTTGATTCCAGTACGGATCCTTTGTTTGGGAAATTGTTCGCGTCCGGCGCTTCCATTTCTCACTAAAGTGGACAAAAAGAGTTCTTGTTCAATTAAAAAATGCTTTTAAAAAAGATTAAGGATTTTTTTTAGATTAGATCTAGATTAGATTTTTTAAAAAACACTTAAGCGCGTCACCTTCTGTCAGGTAAGAGGCACAATTTGGCGAAAGGACTTGGGAGTCCGCGTCCTGACGGAAGGTCAACACCAGACAGAACTGACACGCGCAGCTGGAGGAGAATGGGGTCAAACCAAATCCTGATTTGGACTTTGGGTTGCTGAACTGGTCCGAATTTGGGGAAGCGGGATGGGTCAGGTGACGTGGGACTCGTCACGGTGACACTTGGTCGACGTGGAGCCGTGGATGCTGACTTGCTACGAATACTCAGTTGACTCATGGCACTACTGGCCCCACCTAGGGTACTTCCAGCGGCTCCGATTCCGCCACCACCGTAAGTACCCCGCCCGCCGCGGCCGGGACCCAGTGGCCGAGCCACCACGAGCTCAACTTGGGTATCCTGCTTGGACTCGCAGATAATTTCCTGAACTTTGGAGTCAGTCAAACCCGCAAACGGTCTAAACGTTAAAAAACGAAATGAAGGTTTCAAGTTAGTTTTCAGCGATTCCTACATAAAACAAGCGCTAACGCTTCAGCGTACCTTCCATTCCACTCGATCACTTCGTCACCAGGTCGCAGTCGCCCAATTTGATCTGCAATGGACCCGATCTTGACTTTCTCGACAATAGCACCTATCCGACCGCCTTCGAGAAACTGGCCACCGATAACCTTCAATCCAAGCACATTCAGCGCAGCGCTGTCCCGAATTTCCTTGCGCAGAATCATGTAGCCCGTCTCCCGAGTACCCTCTCGATTCCTCTGCCATGACACCGGATGCTGCAATTGTCGACAAATCTGTTAAAAAATAATTTGACCTCATCATGACCCTCATGCTCATTGGTCTAAAAATTGAACCTTGGTAGGAATTAGGTCACGGTTTGAGTCTTCACTTGACGTAAAATTGGAGCAAGTATCGATTCCAGAGTCTCTCGTTGTCGAGTCCTGCGAACTTTGTCGTTCAGCCGCAGTTGCGCTATCGGCTGATTGATCCCAGAGAAACCATTCATCGTCATTCCGTCCGCTTGGTCCGTCTCCGAAATCGTCGGAATCGAATCGAACGGTTTTCTTCTGCCTACGATCAGTGTATCCCGCACGGCGTCGATCAGGAGGCGGAGTTGTGAGAGGCCCAATACTGCTCCCGTCTCCGTGGAAATCAACCTCAACCCTTCTCAGACTTCGATAGGAAGACACTCCTGGTTCTTCAGTCACTATTGGCCCACGCGACCCCACCAAAGGCGGCGGGTCAGTATCAAGTAAGGTCTGACTCAGCAGTGGTCGATTTTTATGATTTGACCCACCCCGCCGCCGCCGAACCTCAAACTCATCCCCTGAATCCGGAGTTGAGCGAAGTTCCTCCTCCGAAGAGCTAAGAGAGCCTTGACCCAAGGTAGACGAATGGGGACGCTGTCGTGGTTGTGGCGCGGTGGTTGCAGCGGCGTGATGTGGAGATCCACGCGGTCGGTAACTCTCGTCGTGATTGACGGGGAACTGTTTCGAGGGTACTTGATGACCACCGTGGGCATGCTTATTGCCCAAGGGGGGCTCAGCCGAGTAGTAGCGTCCTGATTGGTCGCTACCGCCGCTCGCTGGATTCGAAAACTGCTGCAGCTGAATCGGGAATGGGCGGGAATAACTCCCAGGCGGCGGAGCTGGAAACTCTTGTTCAGGCGGAAGAATCCCGAAGTTATGTGGATAGCCAAGACCGTACTCTCGATCCCGGTAGGTTGGTGGGTAGTAGTCTTGCGTTTCCGTCGAGGAGGACCGTCGAAGATGGTGTTGGAGGTGGGGATGATGGTAGCCACCGCTAGCACCGCCGCGGCTCTCTTGACTGTACTGCCTCCGAAGGGAGGGGGTAGGAAGCTCCCTTCCATGATTCTGAAGGCTAGAGGCTCGCTGGAGCGGCGGGGCAAAGCGTGACGGAGACGTTTGTGGGGACGCTCCGAGGCTGCCCATTGGTCCTCGGTTTTCCTTTTCCGGAGTACTGCCAGAGGGGGGCGTGTTGATCCACTGACCCGTCTTAATGAGCAGCTCCTGCTTTTTGCGACATAAGATGCAAACCCAAATGACCTTGGCGGAGCGAAGGGTCACTTTGCCACCGCACCGCGCGCAACAGCGGATTCCACAGTAGGCACAGACATGGCCAATTCCATCGGCAAACTTAGTTTTAAGACAAATTTGACAAGTGGCGTCGAGTCCAGCTCCGGCTTTGCGCTGCTGCTCACTTCGCTGCCGAATCGTTTCTTCCAGAACTTTCACCTCGTCTGCCTTTCTCCTGGAACAGTGAAAATTAAAAAGGCATCGCAAATTAGCAACTGTCAACATTTCCAGTATTTCCGACTAAAAACCCAGTACAAATTCACTTTGAGAACCGAAATCGCTTTTTTTGGAACCCTTTCCTCAAAAGTGACAAGAGTTACCTGACAAGTTCCGACTCCTTCTGCTCTTCCTGCTGTTGACGCAGCATCACATTCTGAATGATGAGTTTCTCCTCAGTGGTGAGATGTGACAGGTCTGGATGTGTTGGGAAGTCAGTAGGAATATTGGCCGAAGAAGTGCTTGCCATACTTTGGTTCTAAAAATTGGCCATCCCCCAGTTCTCGCGGAAGACCACTGTTCGAACGGGGATGGACGAAGGCAGGGGTCAGTAACCTCAGTGACCTCGTGGTGACGCTCCCCCATCATCCCAGCTCGGGAAGGAGCCAATCAGAACCCTTGCCCTCAGACATGTCCCCACTGGGTCACCGGCACTCATGTCAACAGTCCAGAGTCAGAGCACAAGCGTCACCTCCATGGAGTCACCAAAAGTGGTCCTTAAGTCACCCCTCTCGGGCCACTTTCCCCCAAGTATCGAAATGTAACTTCCGTTCTCAGGTGGATCCCTTTGAAAGTTGCCCTATCCTCGAAAAAATCTTAAGAAATTGAGCCCAATTTTTGAAAAAGAAACTGCTTTCTCTCGAGCACTTTCACTTCCGGAGAAAGTACACTTGATAATTTACTTTTTTGATGATGAGGAGTTGATTTGTTGGTATTGCGTAGGCTAGGGTTTTTTGGATCATGAACTTTGAACTTTGGAAAAAAGGAAAGGCACTAGGAACGTTCCAGTGCTTTGTTTAGTAACACACCAAAACTCGAATTCCAGAAAATACTTTCTCCAGGAAAACCACTTTCTCCGGGAAACAATTGTCGACGTTAGTGGGCCAACACTCCAGGAATTAGTGCTTCACCTCCTTTCTCTTTTTTCTTCGTGCTTTCTCTTGTAGGAAGACGAGTGACGAAAGCTGCCTTGGCACTGCCTGGGCGGCGGAGGGCCCTTAGTCCTGGCCATGTCCCCTGCTACCCATCCTTAAGGGCTTCCTTTTTTCCAGTGGCGCTGATCAGTCGTCTCCCGAGGATCGTGTAATGATCGTAGGAGTGATTGGGTGGCCAGTAGGCGATCCTTGACTGCACCACTTTCTCTGGGGGGTCTTTGACTGGGGCTGGAAGAGGAGGCTTAAGTGATGAAGCAGATTGCGCAGGGAGTTAGGCCTAGGCCTATGCATCAACTTTCTCTGGGCTTGACGTCAGCACAAGTATTGATCTTCCAGGACGCTCTTCTCCAGCAGAACTCCTGGAGACTCCAGAAGTTCCCATCAAAAGATGAGGTAAAGGAGGGAAGGGAGCCAAGGAAGGATCCGAGGGATGAGGTAGGCCAGCAGGTAATCAAGACACAAACAAACAACTAACACCTATCACACACCTTCCCATCACTCCCCAGCACACACCAGGCATAATTTCCAGGAGTAATCTTTCTCCAGCGACTCTACGGCTATAAAATCTCTACTGAATCATTCAAACGGTCCTGGATACACGGTCTCTCGAGTAGTAACATGCTACTGAGGGCCCTTAGCTTTGGTCGAAAGCCAAAACCGTGATTTCTAGATGATGAAAAATGAGTTTGGCCAAGATCTGTCAGGTGGAAGAACGCCACTAGCTTCCAATCCCAAAAGATTTTGAAGTTCAAAAAAAAAACTTTTGATTTAAAATTAATTGAGATACTGATTGTTTCAAGAAGCTTGCAAACGTTTTTGAAAAATGTGGATATGAAAGAAAAATTTGGAACACATGGAGTCAAAGAGTGACTGTTTATTAAGAAACCTTTTATTTTGTGGAAAATAAAAAGACTTTCCGTTCACTCAACCTCCCTCGAAGTCTCCTTAACTTTAAATTTTCCTTAATAAATTTATTTTCCCTTCTTGGCCTTGATTTTCCTAAGGTAAAACTCCAGTTCCTTTCCTTCGAGGATGTATCCATCGGCTCTGCCAACTTGGCCGGGTCGGCTGGAGACACAGGCTGGAAATCAAATAATAGAAATTGAGGTGTGCAATGGTATCGGTATGGTACTGATCGTTTCTAGTGTTTTATAAAGGGAACTTGGATATTATCAGAGTAACTATGACAAAAGGCCTCATCGTACGTAATACTGGCCAAAAAGTATTCATCATTTGAAAGCAAATTAATTGGAAGTTCTAGGCTATAGGTGTCCTTGTTGTGGTGGTAATAACGAATGAAAATATACCTAGGACACGACCGGTCTGGAATTGTTCTTCCAAGGCAGGGTCTACTTTAGCGGTCTTCTGTCTGAGCTTGAGTTTCTTCTCTACCTTCTTCGATCGCTTCTTATTTAGAACAGCTTCCTCAGCCTCGGTCTAAAAAATTTAAACATTGAGTTAAAATTTCTGAAACGCATGGATGCTGGAACTGTTTAAAACTTGCAAAATCTTACCATCTTGTTTCCCTTCTTTCGGCCGAGGGGAATACCGTAGTGGGCTTCGTACCACTGTCTGAAAGGAGCTCCATCAATAACAACAATGGCGTTCTTTACGAGAGTCTTGGTTCGGACCAACTCGTTGTTGGAAGCATTGTAGACGACATCAATAAGACGGGTCTTCCGAGCGCAGCCTGATGAAACAAAACAAAATTAAGAATTGGTTGACACACGGCGAAACTCCATCATGGAATTAACACCATGCGAGTCAGTGCTTTTAAAACGCAGTTGTTGTCAATCACTATAACTTATGCTGACACGCATCCTCATCATCCTAAATCCAGAATTCAGATTTAAAAAAGAAATGACAACTTACATTCCGATCCCCAGGAGAAATTGCCAGTGTCTAATCGAAGGGCTCTAAACTTTCTGTTTCCTCCTCGTGTCCTAACTGGATGAACTCGGCGAATTCCCAACTACAAATAAAATATTCATTAATTTAACTTCCACAAGGACAAGCAAAGATAAGCGTTTATATCGTTTTTACAGGGGATCAGAACGTTAGAGGTGAATCTGAATTATCTCAGCAAAGTTTTTATGACAAAATTCAGTCATCATTGAATCCTATACAAATAAAGTAGTTAACCGTTAATCACTGCTTACCTTGGTGTTTGCTGGGGGTCGTCCGAGTTCGAACTTCCTCTTCTTTCGGACGAGAGCCCGTTTTCCACCGGTGGCCCGGCGCTTGTGATAGTGATCTCTTGAGATACCTGAAAACCCAATTAAGTTGTACTCAATGTATGATTAGCCTACTAACTACAGGTAAGGCAGATGTATTGTTCGATTGATAATTAACTTCAATTAACAAATTAACAATTAGAAGATCTTACCCATTCGGAAGAATTGACGGCGTGGTAATCAACCCTATGGATGTCTTGCCATTGAGTGAAAGACAAAATGACTATTTTCACTCTCTGCCGCATGGCGCTGCAAGTCCTACAAATCAATTTAGCATTTTACGCACCTCTGCTTTGTGGCGCCTAGTGCCGCATCACGGGAAATCCCAACAAATAATCAATCGATATCTTATTCACATGGTAAATCAACCAAAGTAACCGATGAAAGATACAAAAAAATGTTCTTTTAATATTTTTTAATATAGTTCATTTAAGATTTAAATATTTGAAATCGAATAGAAGCTATGGAAATGCATAAGTCAGCATCTAAAAACTAGAATCGCTTTGAGAAAATTGTCGTTTGAGAGTTATAAATCAAAGTTACTAATAAACGTTCGCTTACTTACATAAATAGGTTAGTATTATATTAATTTTCGTCATTTTGTATGTAATTATATACTATTTAATTCTGGACACTACAATTCAAGGAAATTTTCCATATTGATTACTATATAAGTCAGAATAAAACGAAGAATAAACTTAAACAATAATTTTCATAATCACAGTTTTTAAACTTTAAATTGTCTGAAGGCAGAAGGTGATTCCAGAAATTTTATCAGTCTTAATTATGAGTTGATTATAATTAGTACAATTTTCGTGCAATGTAAACGAGTTTGTGTTAATTGGTTTTATTGTAATAACAAGCTGAATTTTGCGCATCCATGGTGGTGCGTCAAAGAAAGAAGCAGAGGTGTTGAATTTGAATTTGGATGAAAAAGGCTAAAGGTATTTTTAGCACTCACGCACTAAAAGGAGTTTAAAAGATTATAGGCTTTTGCTCTTTGTTTACATTTTAGTAGGAGGTTGCTTCTCCAGTCCTTAATTGACGTTTCAGTAATGGATAACTTAATCTTAATTAGTTCATTTTCTTTAATTAATTAAGTTTCACGTTAAGTGAAATCCGGAGAGTAAGGGCGTTAAGAAACAAAGAACGAATGTCGCTCCTTGGAATCTGAATCTGACTGGAGAAAAGGTCAAGAAAGAGCCTCTGGGACGGGGAGAATAAAAAGTAAGAATTAATTGATTCCGTCCTAACTTTAACTAAACTGAAATTTTATTTATGTGTTCGGATGGCGTAGTGTGGTTAACAAAAGTTCAGTCAAGTATTGACGGTTGTATGGTTAGGGTACTTCGAATTTTTATTATGACCTTTTTTCTGCTCGATAAGCTTCTTTTTACGACGAGCGGAAGTGCGTACGCTAGCAAATAGGATTATTTAAGTTTTGAATTCTAATTTTGTTTATGTTTGGTTATTTCAGGAGCCTTCATGTCATTAAAGCCGTCCTAAGTTCCACCTCGTACTAACTACTCAGCATCCGTTTCCAGTTTATGAGAGTCCTAGTCTTCTTCTTGATCCATGAGAGGCACTGGAAATGAAACAGCACTTTGACAAGGGAACACAACGCATAACGCAAGAATCGGAATATTCTGGGATGGGTAAGTGTTATTGAATTGGACACATTGTTACTTGTACCATTAGCTGTTTTTATTTTGTAATGGCTATATTTATTTCTTAGGTCATTTTTAGCACGCTTTAGAAGGATATAAATCCACGTTCAGGCATTCCGCGTGCCCCTGACCCGAGTTTACACCCACTCATTAAGTCTCGAAGATGTCTCTCGTCAGTAGTGTTTGGGCCTGGGTGCTTCTAGGTGTGGCAATACTGATCCCATGCGGACTGAGTGCTCGTTCGCCAATTGAGCGTGAGTGTAATCAAATAGGCAATATTCTTCATAACAAAACGATCAGTTACCCTTGGTGGGACCAGTCCTTGGCAAGGGCGTCAGCGTCCACTTCCGGGTGCCCGGCAAGGGGTAAAGCTGCAAAGTGTTGTCCTTCATCTTTTGACACGCCTGTTCATCGACGAGAAATTAATAATAAAACTCAAATTTGGCTGGGTTCGAAACTAACAGCCGCGAAAGAAGTATTTAGCGAGCGGAAGAAGAAATTCGACATAACATTCAGAGCCTTGCTGCTCAAGGCACACACCTCATTCCATGCTATGTTTGAGCGAACGTGAGTCACAATTTTTGTCCATTTTCGGCTGACTCATCTACGTTTGTGCAATTTTTATTTTGATTTGCATCACGTTTCGAGTACGACGCTCAAGTTTTAAATAAAAAATCTGATTTGTTTTTTTTTTCTGTAGATATGGCATGTTGTACATACAACACGCAGATGTGTTTCATGCTCTCTTCAAAACACTGGAGAAGTATTACGACGACGGGAAAGATCACCTCGAGTCAAAGCTTAACGAGTTCTTTGCCATTCTAACACGGAAAATGTTTGAAGTATTGAATGCCCAGTATGATTTTAATGACGCTTACCTCTCCTGTGCCACCATTGTCATCAGCGAAAAGCAAGGAAACGAACTTCATCGTCAAATTGTATCCAGCTTGCGCCGATCTTTTGTGGCGACGAGAGCCTTTGCACAGGGCCTGGTTGAAGCAGATCGAGTTATTTCAAATGTTAACAAGGTATTTTTGATAACTTAATTTATATTTCCAATATTATGGGTTACGAGGAAATGATAACAACCGATTTTCTGACAGATTCAATTACATACAACGGAGTGCCTAATCCCCGTTGCCCAGATGGTCACGTGTCCCATTTGTGTTGAAAACAGAGCTTACAAGCCTTGTCTGCCGTTTTGCACGGCCGTCACAGTCAAATGTCTCAGTTCCACTTTTCACTTGTCAAAACCGTGGAACGAATTTGTAAAAGCCTTAGAGGACGTAACCGATCGATTGATGGGTCCCTATAACGTCGAGGCTGTGGTTGAACCAATTCACATTAAAATATCTGAAGCCATTATGAACTTTCAAGAAAGTGGAGCCGATTTGAGTCAAGCAGTTTTCTCAAAGTGTGGGAAACCAACGTTGAAAAATCGAAAGTACGACTTGAACAAATTGTAAACGTTCCTTCCTAATTTGGTACTCATTATTATATAAATTATTTTCCAAAATTTAGTTTCAACAAGCGCGAAGCAGGCCTTGAACCACGAGTTCAGGCCTCGTCACGGCGGGTGCAAGATAGCGATGATGCACCAACCAAATCCCTGGAGAAACTTTTACGGGAAACAAAGAATAGATTGAGAAAATCCAAAGACCTTTGGAGCGTTCTTCCTAAACAAGTTTGTAATGCAATTTCCAAGGACTACTCATCACAACAGTGCTGGAACGGCTCATCCACGGTCAAAATAGAGAGGAATAAAAATGCTAAGGAAGATGGGGCCGAAGATGCCGGTTCAGTTACATTCGATTCTCAACCACAAGGGAGACCCACTCCACTAATTAGTGAGCAAATTCTCATCCTTCAGCTCATTACTGACAAATTGAAAACAGCCTTTAACGGTGGAGACGTTCAGTGGATCCAAGAAATTGGTAATTTTCTCAGTTCAAACTTGAGTCGATAAGTTATTATTATTGTTTATTATATGAGATTTATTCTTCCTTTATAAATTTATTATGTGTTTCTTTTAATTGAAACCAGACACGGACGACGAATTCGGAAGTGGAATGGAAATGGGTTCTGGATCCGGAGAAATGCCAACTGACTTGGAAGACACGGACGATGACGACCCTGGTGGTGAAGTTCACAAAGTTCAACGGCCACCAACGGTCTCAACTGATCTCAACCTGGTCACAAAGAAAACAGGCGACAAACCCTCGTTTCCGCATCCTAGCTTTGAAGATACAACACGTGCCACTTTTCCCCATTTCAATAAACCAATCGTCCCTAATAATCGAGATGACGAAGAAGAAGAGGAGGAAGAAGAAGAGGAAGAAGAAACGTCTAATCTGAATATTAATTCAAAAAGCAATAATAATCGGCCTAATGTTAATGGCGGTAATGACTTTGGAGTCGATTTCCCTAACCCGGTTCTTCCCCCGGAGCGAAAACCTTCACCGTCTTTTCCATTTACAACGCCACCGCCTCCAATGACAACTACGACGATTACAACAACTACAACTCGCAGTACAACAACGCGGAAGCCCTACATGACTATAACCTTGAAGCCACGTCAGGACCCTCCAATTTTTATTGTGACTCAGCCACCAGCCGTTGCCGTAAAGCCCGAAATACCTGGTGCCAAGACGGTAGCCGTCGTCAACGTTTTCACTCCAGTTATAGTATCAATGTTCAAGAAACTATTCAACATGGGCTGAACTAATAAGGAATCATGAAGTAGACTCTTCAGTAACTTACCACTTGGAAACTTGTGTATATTTCAGAACAAAACTAGAATATGTAGCTCTATTGAACAAATTCTTAACGTTTAGAGTTTGAATTTAGGACAATCTAATCTATAATTTATAATTTATTAGTTGTGCCATAACGCTCTCTTACAATGTGGATAATTCAAAATCTGCAAGAGACTAGAACAACATTATTTACAAAATCTTAGGCTCAGGTATTTACTAGTGAATTGTGTCACAACTATTTTCTTGATACGTGGCCTAGCCAGACAAACAATTTTTGTTGCCATCTAGCATTCGGATATGTCCTTATCTCATGAACCGTGAGATCTCTGTCATCATATACTTAAAAAGCAGCTTTTAGATGCGGCATTTATCTTACTTAGAAGTCTGAGCTTAACTGACTGAAGCAGCCATTTTGTATTTTACAGCATTTGTAATGTTACATGTTAAGTCATAAAGTGATGTCCCATTATCTGAGTTGTTTTTAGTTAATTAGTGATGTTGATAACTTTGGCAGCTTTAGGAAACTTGCTGTAGCCGAAAGGCAAGAAAAGGCTTAGAATCAACTTCTTAAAAATAAATTAAATTATTAATATTAATTTGACTTTTAATTTTTCGCGTTAGCAAATTAATTGTGCAAGTTATTGCACAATGAAAGAATATTTTTAGAAAGCCTGTTTGAAGCTTTCAATTTTAAAATTAGACTTTAATTGTCAAACTGTGACTTGAAATTACGGGTACTCGAGGTGGGATTTGAAGATTTGATATACTGTAATTTGAAATCGCTGATACTTGAGCAGCCCTACAGGGCGGAAACTTAATTCACAAACTAATCTTCGTAAGTCAACTACCATTTCTTGTTAAAAATTTTTAAGTCGAAATAACAGTAATTAATTACCGGTAATCACGATTTACAACGGATAGAGAAATTGACGCCGATATCACTGCCCATGTCAGGCCGTGTGCTTCTTCAAGTTTTTTTTAAGCCAAAACCTACATAAAATTCAATGCGGTGGTTTTTATTTATTTTGTCAACAATTTTCAATTACGAAATTAATGAGTGCTTTTGGATTTACTTACGTAATTACATCAATGCACTAATTAGTTAATCAGTTCAGTTAATCGCATCGAAACATATTATCGGACTGGGTAAGGGTAATTAATTAATTCTTAATTTCTTATGTCTTTTGGAAATTAATTAGGTATCTTAATTCTCGTATCTTCCCGCCATTTTTTCTAAACATTTCTATGAAGTTTATAAGTTTAACAAAAAATACGTTCAATTAAAATGACGCCGATTAGGCATACTGAAGAAAAAGCTTTGCTTTACATTTACAATATAACTAATAATTAATTGGCGTAATTTTAATTAACGTCTTTTAGTAGAAACGCAAAGGAGCCGCTTGCCGTGGATCATCTTTAGGAAACCGGAAATGGAGCCGGAGGAGAATGGTGAAATTCCGTTTTGTGATTGGCTGTCAAATCGCTTGAAGGAGCTCAAGACCGATGAAAGCGTATTTTGTCCCTACATCACAAGCATCCTCGAAGGGGACGAAGACCACGAAGAAACTGTTGAAGCTCTGGATGGAATTCTTGGTGAGCTTGGTGTAAGTAAATTAAATTGTTTGAACTTCAGATACTTGGAGAAAGTTGAAATTTAGCAATTACCAATTAAGGACGGATTTTTATCGGATACCCACATGAATTGAATATTCAAGTTGCTAATAAAAATTAAGAGTTAATTAGGAGGTTTGAAACCAATGTTATACATTAGTAATATTTTTCAGTAATTTTAGGGATGAAAAACCTTCCACCTTTTACCAAAAGAATGGTCGTATCTTCCTTGGAAATATGGTTTGTTCTGGAGTTTACAAGTTTCCCTTTATGATTTCCAGAATGGCATAAACGCTGAATCTCTACGTGAAGAAATTTTATCAAAATGGGGTATTTATATCAACCAATCAAACCAAAACAAGACGCTTTCTCACGCTGACGCTGAAGCCGAATCTGATCAACTGCGGGAAATTATCAAGGCCGCCACAGAAGCTTCCGAGTCCTGCTCACACAAAAAGACGGAGACGGACCCTAAGTTACGGGCTGCAATTTTGTCCACCGTTACCCAAGTTAGCTTAACACAATGTCTACATTTCGTTCATAAACATTTACTAAGAGTTTCAATTAGTTGGCATTACAGTGAAATTTATTAGGGTAGTGATTCCGACGACGGAGAGGGAGCTACTCCATCTTCCTCTGCTACAAGGTGTCGGAAAACCAAAAGCACTGATTCAGATCTCGGGGCTGAGTTTGGGCGTAACACAAACGCTGAAACGGTGCTAAACGAACAACGAGAGTTAAAAGAAAAAGCAAGAATGGAAAGCGCTAAGAAGAAAGAGCGTGATAAGGAAGACAGGTAACATCTGCGTAACATAACTGCTTCTATGCCTGACATACTAAAAATTACTAACAAAATACCAATTGATTTTTTCTTTCAATTATTTAATCATAGAGTCAAACAAAAAGCAGCTGAACAGGAGCGGAAAGATAAAGCTAAGAAGAAAGCTACAAAAGTGGAACGAAAAAGATAGGAAGAGGAGAATACGATTTATTTCGGCTTGGCAAAGTATTTGAATCCATGAAACCAAAAAACCCGTTGTTACTTTCATAACCTCCCATATTTTCAAAGAGTTGAAATAAACTTCCAAATCCATTATTTCTCCAGATTATTAGTAAACGGCGTCAACTAAAAACTTCATGGATACTCTTCGGCCACCGTTCGAGAAATGAAGGAAATGGCTCGCTGTGGATATGGATGTACTGTTTTCGGTCCAGCCTTCGGCTTACCGCTCTTCTTGAGACCGAGGTAGTATCCATGGTGGGCGTAGTCGAGGGACAATAGGCTGTGATACGCTTGTCCAGATCCCAATTTCGTTTCAATCCAGATTGTCCCTCTGTTTGAACTTAGCGGCTGTGCATGGACTCGACCTTTTGGCGTCATCGTCACGTAGAATCCAGTATGTGTCCCCTTGATTCGAATTTGACCGTCTAGTCCCGCTGCCTCGAATTCCAGTAACCCTGAAATTTTTCGACATCAAATATTTCTCAAATATTTTCAAACGATTTGTAGCAATTGAGCCTACCGTATTTATTCCTTGGTGATTTAGTTCCTCGAACGTTTCCGTTGGGGAAAACAGCTAAATCGTAGCCGGTGGCACACCAAAGGCGCCGAATCCGCTTCCGCCGAGCAGGGCCATCTGTCGGATCTGTACTTGGATTCCCATCCTGATTATCTGCGTTCGGTCTGTCAGGCCTGTCACGCTCACCTCGGCTTGGTCCAGGCTTCGGGTCGTCTTTAGGATCCGGCTCGGTCAGAAATGGTGGTTCGTATTTGTCCTCCAGCGCTACGCAGTCACAGTCACAGCACATAGCTCCCCACCAGAACACAAGGGCTAGGAGTAGCCTCCCCTCCAAGAAAAGTCCGAGCCCTCAACACTTACTCAAAAGCGTCGCTGCTCCATAATCGCTGCTCAATTTTGCAAATGGGAAGTGCTGAAAAATAAATGCCTCCTAAATCCTGTCTGGATACTTTTCAGAGGAAAACGCCGCGGTGGAACGGGCTCAAATGTCAAGCGAAAGCCAGAGGGGTCCCTACACTTTGACTTTAGGAGCAGCAGGAGGGCTACGTTTGAACACCAAATGTATTTTTTCTAGATAATATTCGCACTCTTCATCCTTCATCTATTCGTGTTTTGACTATTTTAGACTTTGCTAAAATTAGACAAGTCGACTTCATTTCACTTGTCTAGGAGTGGGGTTGGCGTCTTCCTTGGCTTTTACGAGTTGTCGCAAGATCAACTTGTCAGGAAGGAGCTCATTCCCACCAACGCTTCTCCACAGGAACCGGAACTCAATAGAACGGAACATAGCACAAAATGTTCCCAACTTCTAAACAACCCATCTCCAACCGTTCACACTTCTAAACAAGTCTCGTTCTAAACGTTTTTTTTTTTAAATCTTTGAAAACCAAACGCGTCAATGATTTGTTTACTTATACCATGCCTACTAACCTCGCTAAGACCTAACAGACTCATTGACTGAAGTGATGAAGAACTAAACAGAAGACAAGTCGTTTGTAGCACACACGAGCCCTGTTTATTTCAAAAAAGAAAAATAACCTTTGACCTCCAAAGAAATCTTTTTTTTATTTTAATATTTTTTATAGAAACTGATTCAAAGACGTAGCCCGGTGTTTCCGCTTTACTTCTTCTTCGTTGCCTTCTCAGCAGCCTTGGTGACCTTTCCAGTAGTTATTTCCTTTGGCGTCACGGCCTGAATAAATGAATTGTTGGTTAGTCACTCTGTTCATGAGCAGAAAATTTAATATTTATTCTTGAAAACCATTTACCTTGATGACACCGACGGCAACGGTTTGCCTCATGTCACGGACGGCGAAGCGACCCAAGGGAGGGAACTCCGTGTAAGTCTCGACGCATAGGGGTTTGGTTGGAACCAATTTCACGATGGCAGCATCACCATTCTTGACGAACTGAAAGATTTATTATATAAAAAAAATTGTTAAAATTCAATGAGTTTTAGATAATTTCAGAAATAAAGTAACCTTGGGGTTCTCTTCTTGTGTCTTTCCACTTCGTCGGTCAATCTTCTCGGTGATTTCCTGGAATTTGCAGGCAATGTGAGCGGTGTGACAATCCAAGACAGGACAGTATCCGTTAGCAATTTGTCCTGGGTGGTTCATAACGATGACCTGGGCAATAAAGTCAGCGGTGGCCTTGGGTGGGTTGTTCTTGGAGTCTCCAGCGACGTATCCTCTTCGCAAGTCCTTGACGGCAACGTTCTTGACGTTAAATCCAACGTTGTCTCCCGGTCCGGCCTCGGGAAGAGATTCGTGATGCATTTCGACTGACTTGACTTCAGTGGTCAAGTTTACTGGGGCGAAGGTAACGACCATCCCAGGCTTGATGACACCAGTTTCAACTCGGCCGACTGGCACAGTTCCAATACCACCAATCTTGTAGACATCCTGAAGTGGAAGACGGAGTGGCTTGTCGGTTGGTCTGAAAGAGATAATCAATAATATAGTTTCGACTCGATGTTATTGGGAATATTACAAGTGGGTTGGTTAGACTTTAGCCTACCGAGAGGGTGGGGAGATGGCGTCCAAAGCTTCAATCAAGCATTTGCCAGAAGCGTTTCCTTCCTTCCTTGTGACGGTCCATCCTAAAGAAAAAAAAATGATTAGAATATTAGGTAACTAAATTCAACCAGTCGAGTGTAAAAGAATAGTGAGGCATTTCGCACCCTTGAACCACGACATCTTGTCAGAAACTTCCAACATGTTGTCTCCGTTCCATCCAGAAATTGGGACAAATGCAACGGCATCTGGGTTGAATCCTACTTTCTTGATGAAACCACTGACTTCCTTCTTGATTTCCTCGAAACGGGGCTCGGAGTATGGAGGGTCGGTGGAATCCATCTTGTTTACTCCAACAATCAATTGCTTGACTCCCAGAGTGTAAGCCAAGAGAGCGTGCTCTCGGGTTTGGCCGTTCTTGGAGATACCAGCTTCGAACTCTCCAGTACCAGCAGCAACGATCAAGACAGCACAATCAGCCTGATTACAAAGAAAATTGAATATGTATTTTTGCAATTTCTTTTTTTTTATATCTCAAAACTTTGTTCTGGAATTTACCTGAGATGTTCCAGTGATCATGTTCTTGATGAAATCCCTGTGTCCTGGAGCATCGATGATGGTGACGTAGAACTTGGCGGTTTCGAACTTCCAGAGAGCAATATCGATGGTGATACCACGTTCACGCTCGGCCTTGAGCTTGTCCAAAACCCAGGCGTATTTGAAGGAACCCTTTCCCATTTCCTGGGCTTCTTTCTCGAACTTCTCGATCGTTCGCTTATCGATACCTCCGCACTTGTAAATCAAGTGTCCGGTGGTCGTCGACTTGCCAGAGTCGACATGACCGATGACGACGATGTTAATGTGAGTCTTCTCCTTACCCATAGCGGTATCGGTGAATGAAGTTTTGAGACTTTAGAACCAACAACTAGACGAAACAAAGACAAAAATTTAGCACACGCAATTCACACAAAACATCTTAACTAAAACCTAAAAAAAAACTCGAATCCAATCTCGAAAATCGCCGCAAATGAAATTTATTGCTAGTTTACCAAACACAACTTAAAATTAACCTTTTAAAAAAACTTTAGCCCTTATCTACCTATTTACATAAATCATTTGATTTCACTTTCTATAATTTCTATTCCATTTCCGCCTACATATGTAACTTTGAGGAAAAATGGAAAACCGTTACATATGCCGGCCGGTGGATCTTATTTCGATTTCCTATCAATTAAAAGTGCAAAAAGGTAACAATTCCTTGACCTCTATCGTATTCCAAAGGTCAGGGGCACTTTAGTTGATGAATAGTAGTTAAAATATTAGTTTAATTATCACCAATTAATTAACTAAAACGATGAGAGAAGCGCAGAGTTGACTTACCTCGAGGAGAGTGGAGCTCCGAAAGAGATGGAAGAGCGGAATGAGCCAACGAGGACGAGACTTCCCATCAAAAGTACCACGACTTTCTCAAAATTCAATCAACAACAAAGTACCAACTACAGTGAAATGCTAATATTAAATTAATCAAACCATTATAATTCATTGTAATTATTTTTCACCATTACATAACGTAATTATTTCCAAAGTATTTAAACCAGACATTTTTACATCATCAATTAGATCATTTAATATCGATGTTGATTAGAAAAAGTAGTGGCGTGGCCCACGGTACCGGTTGCACATGCGAAAGAAAGAAATCTGATCACAAATGTTATCAATGCGTGCGCCGAGAATTTTAATACAGAATTACCACACCCGAAATAAAGTAAAATTTATTAACAAAAATCAATTTGGCTTTAGTTCGATGATATATTTATTCGCAGTCGGTTTATTTTTACTGCTGCAAATACAAAACCAATTATAGAAGAGATAGTATTTTACCATTTATGACATACATTTGGTTGGATTGTATCGTACGGTACGCAATGTTATTTTCCCATAAGAAGGTTCGGTTTAAAAAAAAAATTTCGCGCACAGAAACCTATCTTTCTTCTGGCTGCGCAGGGTCTCTGAAAATGGGCTCCCAGTTCCCCCGAAACCATACTCTAAACGGCAAAAATTCACTCAGCATATCTTTTGCATTCAGTTATGAAAGGAAAACACAGTCTAAAATTTCTACAGTCGTTTAGTAGTGTTAAATTAGGCTTAAAAAGTCATAATTCACTGTGTGGTAATTATTGGATACTAATTAAATTTAACTGTTAGAATATAACTAACGGGTTTATTCGTGGAGGGTGTAACCATCAGTTAATTTTTCTTGAGGCGCGTCCATGTGCACCGCTGTGCTCTGGAAGTGTGGTGGTTTAATTGCCACTTTGCACTTACTCATCGCATACCTCACGTTCCTCTGTCGTAGTACCTTACACATTATTTTCCACGCGTCTCAGTCGTTCTGAAAACTATTAAAATGCGACAAGTGGACGTTGTTACAGCTGCTGAAAATTAGGCTGGATTTTCCGGCTTTTGGCTTAAAATCCGAAAGTACAGCCTTGGAAAATCTATCAATAGACTCGAATAATCGAAAACTTAATTTACATTAATTAACATCAAAGTCTCGCTTTGCATATGATCAAGGCACATTTCATTTGGTTTGACCTCAAGAATGCATTATGAATATGATTCAAAAAGTTCTGAGAATGTTCGATTTACCAACGTTTTATGACTTGAAAACGCTTTTGCAAATCTAGGGTCTTTTGCATAAGTGAAATCGAAATGAGGATTTTACGGGGTCACATTCAATCATAGATGGGCGAACTCAAAGAGTAGCTACTCATCTACTCTCTACTCTTTCTGTCCGGCTTCTACTCAATCCTCTTCTACTCTCTACTCATTTGGGAATTCTTGAATGTTTCTACTCAAT
>VYYI01000042.1:0-69916 GCA_021029175.1 Bilobella aurantiaca | reverse complement strand
GGGGCCGTGTCCCCCTTGGGGGTGACATATGGGTACACCAAAAAATCTTAAAAAACATAGTTCAACCATTACAATGTACCCCCAAAATTTCAGCCAAATCGCTTTCATTGGTGGTATTCGTGTTTGGCCTATTATGGAAATAGTTACTCTATAATGATTATTATAATAATTTAATGATAAAATTATAATATAATAATAAGAATATATAAATAATGAATTATTATTATTTATAATACATAATTTTCATTTTCAGATTTAGCCTTTTATTCCATTGGAAGTGGCGATGGTACAAGCGTTAAAGAAAAGACTTTGCAGCTCCTAGCATTTTTTCCTGACGTTCATGAATTGTGTTTGGAGTATCGTGACCGTAATGAAAACGTTCTGGACTCGGATGATCTGGCAGCGCTTCCTTACAGTTTTCCTAGGCTTAAGAATCTCCAAATTACTGATTTCGAAGAGCGCTATCAACTTCGGAAACTCAAGATATTACACCCTCCGATGCTGATCGACCCACCTAGTGAGCACACCTTCTTGAAGGTCATCTACAGTCGCGCTCCAAGTTTGAAGGAGTTGAAAGTTAAGCGACTCGACAGGCATCTGTCGCCATCACTATGGGACGTTCCGGAACTGCTGGGGAATTCTCAGTCACCGCCAACTTTGTGGCTTGAGCTAAATTTTATGCTGAGCAGTTTTGTGGGCTTGTATACGCCACACTCCCTATTTCTGCACGAGCTCAACGCTTATGAATACAGCGGAGTTAGAAGCTTCACTGTGACCATCGTCCCACCCTCGGATCACTTGCTCCTTGCATTTGACCAATTCTTGCAACTCCAGGCCCAGCATCTCGAATCTCTTCAAATCTATTTTGTCATCTTCGAACCCGTCCAGGTTACACGCTCACTCGGACACTTACCGGACCTGCCCAACTTGACCCACCTTGACATCACCATTTACAACTGGTCGTCGGATCCAGTTGTCCCATTTACGCTAGCTCTCGCTCAATTTCCTAAGCTTAAGCGCCTCCAAAGCACCTTCAACAAAAACTCATTTCTAAGCTGCATCCACGGAGATGATATTACTCCCTCATAATGAACAGGTACAAGTACTGCTAAAATCTTAAATTAAGGATTCAAGCCCACAGCCATTTAACGAGAAGTTGAATTTTAATTTTGAAAAATAAAACCTGAGAATTAGGGAAATTTTCCGTTGCAAAGGATTATTTCAATTGCCAAGTTTTAAAATGGATTCTTGAAAACATTATGCAAAGTAATAAGAGCCAACCAAGGAAAAGGGAGTTAACCATGCTCGACTATTTTTACTAATGTTTGAACTCAATCAAATATTTCAAAACACTACTTTGCAAACTACATATCTAAATTGATTCTCAAAGGAAATATTTAGATAAGGCGAAGTTTAGGAATGGCCTCGGCAGTACGCTTCAATGATTTCAGATTCTCCATGGTATTCTGTCGCTTCTCCAGAACTTCGGCCGGCGGTTCAACTAACTCTTCCAATTCTTTCTGTTCGCCCAGAAGCGTTGCCTATTCAGAAAGAGTTGGATTCAAATTTAAATTAAAATTAAGTTTTAATGAACTAAATTACCAATTCAGTTGCGAGGTGCTCAACAGTGTAGTAGATGACAGTACGAAGGAGAGCCTTCGGAATGAAGTCCTGATGGTTTTTGCGTACAATGTCGAAATAGAGACGCATCAATTTGCGTACGACTTCGCATTTGGCTTGCTGCACGACGACGACGTCATTTGGGTCGCTTTGAACAGAAGCGGTGCTTGAATTAGAATTGATATTCAGTACCATCCTAACATCTCCGTTCGTCAATTGCGCTCCAGTTCCATCCGGGGTTCCATTTTCGACAGCAGCGGCTGGTTTTCTCCAGGGCGTATTAATGGAGTCGGTGGGTCCAGTGCTAAGATGACATTCAGCGAGTAAGGGCGGAGTTACGTTCATACTCGTTTTCAGAGCATGAGCCTGTTCTAAAAACGTTTTGTCAGTCGTAAACGCTGAGTCGGCTTGAATGTTGACGTAAGTTTCAATTATGTCCTTGGCCTTTTCAACTCGGCTGTTGAGCAATTTGGTGGCCTCCGTCATCAGCGCCGTGTTGAGTTTGGGAAAATACCGAGGAGTTGACTTCAAATCCTCTGCGCAGGCGTTGATTATTCGCTTCATTTCCTGATGGGTAACAGAAACGCAGCGCTGAGCGGGTAGCATTAGAAGTTCAACTGGGCGACGGATCAAAGTCCGGAAAGCTCCCTAAAGTTTAAAAAAATTGCCCCTAATATAAAACGTTCTCAAATTCGTTAAGTGTTTTTACATCAGGAGTGAAGAATATAGTTTCAAATGGTCCAGATCGGCTGATTCCAATTGCTATGTCTTCGTCAGTGATCTCGCTCACGGGGTCGATGTCATCCAAATCAGAACGAAATGTACTGGAGAAAAGCCGAATGAGTCGTTCCTTCCCAGCGACTCGGTCGGTTCGACGATTCCGGGGACAGCCGAACACTTCCGACCTCAAAGCATCGCAATAGGCTGAGATCACTTCGTTTACGACACGGCGCTTGTCCTTTACATTCGTGCCAATTGAACCAAGCTTTCGGAGTTCGATTTCAGCATCAGCTATCATGTCATGGATTGACCTCTAGAAAATAGCATTAAAACAGTTGCCGTTATATTTCTCCAGTACAATACTATTTGTCAATCCAAACGCCTTGTACTTTAATGAGTTACTTGAATTGGTATTATTTGAAAATTACCTCAACATCATCCAAACAAACTTTGATATGCTGGATAAGCAACTCATTTAGGCGCTTCCGTAGCCTTTCGGTACCGTGAAGGTGAGCAACCGCGGGATAGCGTCCTAACAAAAATCGCTTTTCATCTTTCAGCGCGCTTTCAATAGATTTTTCACTCTTAACATCCTTGGATGAGCGATTGACAATGCCAATGATCCCCAACTGCACCGGCAACACACCTCCAGCAAGAGTATCCAGAATACTTTCTCCGTCGCCAACTTTGTCCAGCATCGTTATTACCGCAAGGGTTCGTGACCCGGTAGGATCCACTTTTTTGGCAAGTTTAATACTTTCACTCGTTGCAAAGTCCATATTAGCTTGGGACACTGCTAAAATAATCGAGTTAGGTGGCGTAATGTATTTAAGGACCAATGCACGAATTTGCTTTTCGATATCCGATGGCTGGTCACCGACAGGAACCTATAAAGTGTGCAAAGAAACAAAGAATTTTAAAATTGTCCATATTATTTAGTCTAATTCACTACTCTACGTTTAATAAAAATTTAAGTGCAAATCTTTATGACGTTTATGAAAATTGGAGTTATACCTTTGTAAATCCAGGAAGATCAACTACGGTGAGCTGAACGACTTTGGTGGAATAAATTTTAATCGTGATTGGTTCAGGTGAAATTCCTTTGTTGCTTCCAGCACGGCGTTCAGTTTCGGCCAAAATTTCTTCTTTGACTTCATTGAAATTTGTAAATCGTTTATTGGTATGAAGAAATTCAGCCCAATCCTCCTCATCTACCGCTAATTTAATAGAAGGGTAATTATTCCCTTACAAATATCTACGAAGTATAAGGCGAAACCTTTTTAACATTAATTTTTAGCTCACCACCACCGCTGCCATTTTGCTGCGCAGAATGGCTTCCATTTTGTAAACCACGTTCCCTTTGAATTGGAATCATCTGCACAACAATCGGACATCTCGTGACCACGCCTTGTCCGCGAGGTAGAAATGAACGTCCAACCAATCCTTCCAGAACGGAGCTTTTACCGGAACTCTAAAAACAAAAGTTAAGGTAGCGCATGGGCGAAAACGTACAAAACAACAGTAAAATCTTTGAAATATGAGATTGAAAATTTGGAAAGTATAAAACCGAAAATTAAGAAAAAAAAACATACTAGCGACATCATATCCTTCGGTTTCAGTGTTTAAGCAGAATTGAGGTTACGGATTGTTTATTTTCGGATGCCTTACTCATTACTCTACTCTTTAAAAATTTGAATTTTGGGAAACGTACTGTTGTTAATATATTTCTTTTTATAAATTAAATTTAAAGAAAGAAAATGCTCTACCTGTATTCCTTGGACGACAATTACCGGCAACTCAGGCACTACTGTTCCAGTTTTTACAGCAACGTCTTGGATGTCATTTACAATACCGATCAAGGCCTCCATCTTTCTTCTAACTCGAGTGCACTTAATGAGTCAGAATTTTTTTAAGCAAAATGATACTTCTGGATTCAAAGACAACTGAAACTAAAATGACAAAAGAAATTAACCATGGAACTAAATTTCAGTTCGGAATTTGCATAGTGTAAGCAAAAAAGCTGCATTTTTATTTATCTGGAGTGTCCAGTTCACTTCTTGGCTTCTTAGAAACCATATCCTACAAACTCCTCACATGACATAGGCATTGGACAAAGATGAATTTCCGTTATATGCCAATTCTACTGGAGATTAAAATGCAGAAATTGACTTGAAACCAATTAGTCATTAAAAAATAGCGCTGAGTAAGGAGACATGTTTGGTAAGAGATAAGCACGTATTCCTTAGCTGGCAATTACAATTTGTAAATTGCTACTCAGAAAGAAACCGAAACATAGCCTCTTAAAAATCATTGTTTTCATACTGGAAGTATTGTAACTTAACGAATGATTACATTCATTACATTCCTTTTTAATTTTATTTTTATCGCTGTATTCTAAAAATAGACTTGATAAAAAAAAAATTACTCGTTTAAGGCGTTGTGATTTAACGATGTAACACTAAGCTTCTCCCAGCAGCTATTACTCACATGATCATGAGCAAGCATGAGTAAATCAGGCTTTAGGCCGAGAAAATTGATCTGATTTCATTCTAAAATTGTTTACTATTTCCAAACATTAAAAAACTAGGTTTCTATCCATCTTTAAAAAATAGCATTGCGTATTTCATCTCTTTCACAAGAGAAATAGCGTTATCCAGAAACTGGATTTCTTTTTATTCCTAAAATTCCACAACAGATGGCACTGGATATCTGGCGTGTTTCCGAACGGAAGGATTCAAGGATTTAAAAAATACGGTCTTTTTTAATGTTTGTTTTAATTTTAATTCGAATACTTTTTTTAATTCCTCATTTGAAGCCAAACTTGATTTTATGCTGTCCCCCTGATATTTCAAAGTACTGAAGTTGAAAGCTTAATATACTTTATCGCGTCTGACTGGAATTATAAACGAACAACTTTGAGCATGGTTTTTCATTTTTTAAAGAAAAGCAGTAGATGCGTTGAAAAGTGAAAGTCTAAAGCCTGTCATGTCGTCCTGACTAAAGTTTGAAAAGTGAAAGGCGTTTAGCGTGTTCTGGAGAAAGTGTCAGGATTGCTTTTCGAATGATGATCGATGCGACTTTGAAAGCGAGCGGCTAAAAGTTATTACCGCCTTGACACTTACGCTTTCATTCAAACAACCCGCAAAACCACAAAACGCACTCTTCATGAAAAGTCATCTTTGAAGCTTTCCCTTCATATCCTTCGCTTCCAGCGTCCTTCCAGCCCAAATCTCTCCAATGCAACACATTTAGCCAACTGTCCTTCCCCAACTGAATCTCGCCTAATACTTTCCACACCAAAATGATTTATTGCCTTCTCTCCAAGGAATCCTGCAACTTCATGAGACCATCTGCCCAAACCCTCCTTTTGCCACCTTCAACATTTCTTTTTCAAAATTAGACTCCTCCCGAACAGCGCAATCCCATCAGATCAGAAACAGATCATCCACGACCTGCGAGTTTGAAAAGCTGGATTCAAGCAGAGCCTAAGCACTAAAACTTTCCGTTCAAATTGATTTTTAAAGTGTTTCTAAAAAATGGAGGAAGGAATATTGATTGATGCTTTCTCCTATCTTACCGCATCAATAATTCTCTCCTGAGTAGATTTGAATAACAAAAAGGAGAGGAAGCGCCGTCGAAAAAAGATGCTGGCCTCGACACGTGGGCAATCGGAAGTCAATTCACTAACGCTCATCCTTTGTTTAGAAAATCTAAAAATGATCATCACTTTTCTAATGATTGGAGGCAATGCGACTGAGGGTGTTAAGTCAAACAAGGTATTGAACAGAGATGAGCAGATGCTTTATCTTTGTAAATATTTATTTCCCCATGTTCCACAAATCGTTTCTGCCCACTTTTTGTGATTATCAACCAAGATAATCTGTGGGTGCGGCTAATGGCCGGAACGTGATAAATTGGCCCTTAATTACACGCTTCTAGCAGAGCATAAGCGTTTTGAGTGTAATTCCTTCTATCGATTTGCGCTTTTGAGAATCATATTCCTTTGAGAGCGAATTGTTTTGAACAATGCGCGCGTGCGAATGGTTTCTAAAATGATTTGAATAGAAATAAAGTTGGTGGTGATGCCTAACCCAAGAGTTTTTTTTTAAACTTTTGACTTCATTAAGTTTAATGATTATGCAAGAAGTTGGTATGTTGAAAGAGGTGAATGGTAGTTGGTGTGTTTGGCATTGGCGGTAGTATTAGCATTTTCTGAAAATGTTTTCAAGGCCTCCAAATTTCAATTTGAGAGGTTTGAGTGGAGAAAGGTTAGAGGAGAGGCTGGAAGGGAGTAGGCATTTCTGGAGAATTTCCTGGAGACTTTTGCTGGAAGTGGGGAATCATAAAAGGTAAATGGTGGTCGTTGTGGCTGGAGAGAGGCCTATGATTGGAGGCTGAGGGTAATGGGACTTGGGAAGATGGCCATTTGTATGAGGGCTTGATCGTCCCTTCGATTTTCTTTGAGCTCCCTTGGAATTGCTCAAAAAGAAAGTTCCTTCCCTCCTTAAATGCCCATTCTATTTTCCAATAAAACTTCATCTTCTCCACTCTTAACTTTCTCCACCATTCTCATACTAAACTCTAGAAATCGCATCCTATCAATTCTTAAACGCCAATTTATAAATCCTTCTCTCAATTCAGCGAATGCCTGCAGAAGGCATTAAGATTCAATCAAATGTGTATCGTTATCGTTCACTGTAACAAAAGAAAATATTTAGGTTAGGTTCGATGTCAACACATTTAATTTCCGAAAGAATAAATGATGCTGAGTGTAAGTCGAACAAATTTTATGTCTAGCATCTAAAAGATGTTTATGAACTCCTTAATAGCAAGTGTAAAATTCCGCGTTATGCAGACGTAAACTTAAGACATCGTGCTTAACTTAGGAATAAATTGGGATTGGAGAAAGGGCGAATTGTGGCTAAAATCCCAATGCAGTATAAGAGTTGATAAGTAAAAGAAAAGTATGTGTTTGGAGATTGGATGCTGTTGGTGGGTTTGGTGGGTATTGGCCGAATGCAGTGCCCCACCATGGCAGAGGGAGTTCCCAGCGGAGTCAAGGGAGAAAGCACTTTCGTGTTGGAGCATTCGTCTTGATTTAGACGCTTGACAGCTTCGCCCTCAATTTCCCCTCTCTTGGATTATTCTACGCCATTCGGACCTGCCAACTAACTTTCTCCCGTCCTTTTACATCTAGGCACCTTTTTATAAAAACAGGCTTGTATTGTATCCTGCTAAATACAAAACTCCTTACTGTTATCCAATTTCGTGCCTATTTGGTTCAAAACTGCGAAAATTAGTGCGAATACCAATGTAGCGCCAAAGAGACTGTTGAAGACATTCACAGTGACGAATGTAAGTTGAGTCATGTTAATAACTCGCTGAATTCCTTCAAATCAGGAAATCGCGGAAAGTATACTCCGGAAAGTTTCAGAAAGAAAAAGGAATTTTCCGAAAGAAGCCAATTATTAAGCGAAATTTCGTGGCTTTTCATTTCTAGCGAATAAAATACGAATTATAAGAAACTAAGCCGTAAATTTGAATTAACTTAGGTTAACCACCAAGCAAATACCAGTGACCTTGTAAATTAACGACCTTGACGAGCTTGTATGGCCTAGGGGGGGGGGGGGGAACTTGGCAATTCCGGTTCGAGTTGGAAATTACAAGTGTACAAAAGCTTTAGCTTAAGCGTAGAATGATGATTCTAACGTTTGCTACACCACCTTAGTAAATGTTCCCAACTCGGACTTTAGAAAATAAAAACTAAAGATAAAGTTCAATCTTGAAACTAAAAAAAAGAGTTTGAAACTGTGATTATTCCGCAAATCTTGACAATTTTTTTTTTCAATAGGGGATTTTTGTTGGATGAAGAGCATTTGGTCAATAATTACTGCGATTGGAAGGGTCTGGCTAGATGTCTATTGAGTGGAATTTGAATTGAATGACTTTCACCCCCGTTTGAGCTGACAATGTCAAGCCACAGATTGCATTTTGGTGTTTGGCAGAGTGGAGGCAAAAGGGAAAGTTCCCTTGGGAATTTCACAGAAAAAGCAGACTTTGATGACACTACTTCCACTATCTTCCACAGCTTAACAGAGGCATATGGTCCCACAATTGATTCTCCGTCCAAAACCACAGCCAACCATCCGCATTGAAATCAAAAACAATTCTACAGAGTGTTTTATTCTCCTTTTTAGGGCAATTGCAATAAATTGTTAATTATATTCTAAATTATAATCAAACATTTAAGGTTTCCCTTCTTTTACATTTTATTTTCAAGTTGGCGTTTAATACGAAGCCTTAATTTGCCTTCGCGGATCCGTTTAGTATTCACTGCTGTATTGAAATCAGAGCCAAGAATAAATTCAAGTGGAACTCTGCTTGGAATTCAAATGAGTGGTGAAAGCTCCTGGGACATTCAAATAAAGTCAAGTGCACTTTGTATCAATCTAGAACTTCAGTTTTTCTAAACTTACTAAAATGTACACCATTGATTTATAAATAGATTCTAAAGAAAGTTAAGTTAAATCAAATTATGCTTATGACATCCGGATGTTCCGGAATTGGAAAGTAAGTATGTACGTTAGGATTCCTTGTTCTAGTCATCAAAGCAGAATCAAGTATGTAGATTGCAATTGAAACTAATTAAGTAAACAACGGACTTTACATACCAATTCTGTAAACTAAGAATTCAATTTTCCTTAAAAAAAATTCAAAATTTCCATCTTGTTCAAGTCCCTCTCAAAGTTGCTCATGATCCCTTTGTGGGAGATCTTGAGAATATTTTTTTCCGCATCACTAGGGAGATATCAAAAGAAACCACTTGAGGAGGACGGGCAGAATATTGTGGATCAAGTGCCTTCGTGCCTAAAGTACAAAAAAAAACTGCTTTTCATTTTCAAAAATGTCCTCTAGCATAAGGACCCTCTGCTCATCTGAAACTTTCAATTTTCTACCCAATTCCCTTTGATCTTACAGCCCAACTCCCAAATAATTGCTCGCCTTTCCTTGACGAAGGAAGATCAGAGGAGATTTTTTTTTCTCTTCCAGGTACAACCAATTTAGTTTTTCCTTGATGACGGGCCCTGGCCAAGAGGCAACTTTTGAAGACTAAATTGAGATTGAATTTTTGGAAGTTGTATTAGAAGTGGCTCTCTTTGATATTTATTTGGTCCTCCATGCCTCCCTTTATGAGAAAATTCCGAGAAGTCAACAAGGTGAGAAACTCATTTTGACAAGGGAGGAGAGAGCAGGTAGAACTTTCATTAATATTGGAGAAAGTAGACGGAACATCTTCATTTTGAAAAGGAGCAAGCGGTGCGACCGTGCCCGCCACGCGCACGGTCGCCTGCCGATCACTCAATTTCACCCTCCGAAACAACTGAATCTTTCCTCCATTGTTTTGTTACATGAAAATGACGGCGCACAACTATTGTTATTACTTCATTTCAAGCAAAGAGAGGAGCCAAATCCTCGGACTAATAACCAACATTTAGATTTATGGCAAGGGAAACGTAAGTTGGATATTAAAGTGATGAGTTCCAAATCCAATTGTGCCGCTCATTTACCCTCCGTGACTTCATAGAGCGGCGTACGACTCAAAAGTAAAGGAGCTTATAACGCCGATAGGGGGATGAAATTAATGCGAGCCTCTTTCCCTGTTCGGAGACGCTTCTCGAAAACATATGTTTGATAATAAGGGTGCTCATAATAACATTTGAGCTTTAGCTCTCTGTCAGATTAGAATCAGAACAAGATTATGACGCCCACAAAGCATCCGGACCATTATTAATTACAGTGCAACGATGGATGGAAAATCTAAATGCGAAAACAGTTGTTGATGTGAAACGTATGAAAAAGTTAGATTTAGGAGGAATTGGATTTTAGAAAGGCAAAGGAAGCCCCACTGACTTTCCATTTCCTCTTGCCTCCTTTTTAATTCAAATTGAAAGAAGATGCAGGAGCGTTGAAATAGAAGTGACCGATGAAGCCTTGGCTGAAAGTGAGTGAGAAGTTTCCATTAGAAGGGAATGATTAAATGGAGAAAGGAGAAAACGCCCATCCGCTCACAACCAAACTTTCACTCCACTTGCAACTTCATTAACTACAATCCAATCCAATTTAAAAACATGCTGAGAACACATTATCCAAGTGCAAGTTCTTGCCAAAAACTGGTTGTTCTTGAACGACTTTTACTCAATTTTTCAAAAATAAACGAGAACTAAACTCTTGTAGTGGAGTCTTGTTAAAAGTGCAGACAATGATTATTTTTACTTGAATAACTTTTATTCTTTATTCCGAGTCTTTCTTGTTTTTAAAATTACAAGAACCTGGCCCAGAAGCATAGATAAGAGAAGAAAACGATAAGTAAATGCCCGGAAATTTTGGGGCATAAGTGTCTGAAAATAAATAAAATATTAATCTTATAATATGCATCCATATTTTAGACACAAGCCAATTCTATATTTATTTAGTTAGCTGATTTCTCCTTGTCATTAATATGGCTCACATAATGTAGACGAATTTGAATTGAATGCAATTTCAAAAAAATGTTTTCAACGCAGTAAGCCAAAGAGCTCTAATTGTATACAAAGCGTTCCAAAGGTTGAGCGTACAACATTTGATCACCTTGAGAGGCGAGGTTTGGCTAGGTATTGTTGTTACACAGTGTAAATTAATTGTAAAGGGTGTTGTAAGGTTTTGTACATATAAAAAAGGGGGATGGTGTGACGGTGGTAGTGTTGTAGTGCATTGAGACTTATTACTTTGTGTTGAGATGCTTTGGTAACTGCATTAGTTAAGGCAATTTATTAGTGTGTATTTGTAGGTAAGTGAGTAAAGTCTGGAGTGATGCGTCTTATTTCCCCCCAAGGAGCCCAGCCCACTTTCTCTCTTGGCCAAGCATGGAGAAAGTTCAGAAGGAGAAAGCTCCAGGCCTCCGCCTGCCTCCTTGTAAATCTAAATCTAACACAAACTAATCTCATTCATTAGGTCCAATTGGGAGGGGCATTAGCCAAAATTGAACCTAATGAATTGGACTTTTCAACAAATGCAACCTCCCTCTGATTGCCCTGCATAAACGCAGCCTTCGCTTCAATACTTCCCATTACCATCTAACCCAGCTCCACTTTCACTTTCTTTACAACAAACCACCACTCCCTCTTTCTTAACTCATCTTTTATAAGGAAACACTGCAGCTTCACTTTGGCAAAAACACCCAAATCCATAAGCTTACAAAGATAAACAATGACGGATCAAGGCGGATTCAGCACGGATCCCAGCTCCTTACACAAACTTCAGCTTCCAGCCATCACCTCAAAATGCTCCTATACAAGGAAGTTTACCCTATTTTGTGGCGAACCCCCCACCACTACCTCCTAGAAAATAATAATAAAATAAAAAGATACCGTAAATGTTCTAATATAAACCCGGGCTTATAATCAAACTTGGGCTCCCAACCCCCGGCTTATATTAGAGACCCGGCTTATACTGGAGACCCGGCTTATATTTTTATTTGAACGATTTACTAAACATAAACTTGACAATTTTTTATTAGAAAACGTGATTCTAGAGTGTTCATTCTACTTATTCGTTCAAATCTGTATGATTATCAACTTCAGATATCGCAACAACTGTAAAATTGCTGGTTTCTTACTTTTAAACGTAAACAAAATCCCGGCTTCTATTGGACCCCGGCTTATATTAGGGACCCGGCTTATAATCAAATTTGGGATTTTGACCCCCGGCTTATATTAGAACCCCGGCTTATATTAGAACCCGGCTTATATTAGAACATTTACGGTAAGTATCAAAATTATGAACTATTAAAACCTTACATTCATAAAACCACGATACCAAAAATTAAACCACAAAAGCGTACTCGGGGTTTGCTCCTCATTGTTAGCTTTCTATCAATAACTAATAAATCTAATGTTATTAATAGGTAATTCATATTTATGCTATTGAATGCTGTGAATAAGGGCTATTTTACTTCTAATTTTTGGAACATTTTTTTTTACAAAATCAATAATAGCTACTCACAATTCCTGGTTGAGTGGAGTGAGACAAATGTATTGATTTCTTAACTTGTGCAATTTATTAAAACAATGAAGTGGTAAGTCAGTAAGGTTTAAAACAGGAAAGATGATCTGGGGAAGGGAGGGAAGATTGCGTGGGATTTGTGCTATGTTTTTGGTAGTAAATGGAAATTGATTCGTCGGTTTGCTGGGACGGAAGAGCGAACGCCCACTGCCTGCGCCCTACTCATTCGCCCAAAAGTGAGATTGAACCTCCCTCCACACACAATTGCCACCCCTCCAGCATCACCAACGGAGTCAGAGGCCAAAAAGAAGGTTCCCAGAGGCACTGACTCGTCTTCTACCGTCAGCATCACACCATCCACTTCCTTCCTTAATCACAATTAATTCACGCCAATTAGAAGTACTAACTATCCACAATTAGACGCTGGAACGCACCTCAAGTGGAGCTGATTGATTTGTACGGGGAGTACTTACCCTCTCCACCACCCCTCCATTCCAAGCTGGAATTTCTCGCAATGTTGAATAACATCTCAGGAGGTAAGAAAATGATTTTGCATTTCAAAATTAGTCGAATTGTTTTAGAAAAATATTTTCCGAAAGAAAGTTCAGAAGCGGTGAAAGGTTTGAAAATGAATATTCATGTCATGCAGTTGGCGGTAAATCGGGCGTTTAGGTGGAGCGGATGCTTATAAATAATGAGATACGAAGGCACAAATTGGACCAAATTCAATTAATTAGAGACTGTAACTAGATTAGGAGAAAGTGCCTCGCCGCTAGAATATTGCTCAAGAGAGCCTTAGAGAGCCTACTAAATAACATAACCTTAATTAATCTACTATTTTGGCAACTCAAAGTTGTGCACTTGTGCTAATGAACTTTTCCGCAAAACAACTCTAGACAAACGTTTTTGTTTATTAAATATTTACTTACGAAAGATAACTACTTCAAGAACGCTTAACGAGCACATTTGTACGTGCTTCTAAATTTTTTTTTAATTAATTTTTTGAAAACAGGAAAGCAGAAATGTACAAGCTAGAACTTTATAATTTTAGGTGATGATCATTACGTTTGGTCAAATGATCGGTCGCCCATAATAATGCATTCATTATGTTATTTGATTTATTTTAAGAATTAATATATTTCATGTAAACTTTTTTTTAAACAGAAAGCAAAGGGTTTTCAAATGCATTTTGAATTTATTGTTTTCCACTAACTCAATTCCTATTATTTTTCTATTTTTTTCTTTTGAAAAAAAGTTACCTATTCCTCGACGCATTATTTGAAAGAGAGCATGAGCAACGAAGCCCTGATTTTATTACACCTTAATTGCGTCTAATCAATTGGATTTACACACTTCCTCAGCGCTAATTTAATTTATTAAGTCCAAACCTACTGCTAATTTGAATATAAGGAGGACGATAATGAAGTCAATTAGCTTCAACTCGAGTCCAACATTGCTGTGTATAAATCCTAAACGGTTTTAAAATCAATTTTCAAACCATTTTCAACTTTTCGCAGGGCATCACGGACCTTCAAGTCTCTGCAACCTCAATGACTCTCGATCCTCCCTCACTTCATCACAGGTTCAAGGAGTCACCAACTTACAGGTTGGTTGCTTTGCATAAATTAAGAAAATTATTCAGTGCCTTTTACATTTAAATTACGGATTCCAATACTCATTTAATGTGGAGGGTGCTGTAGTTTGTGTTAGTGCTCCCAGTTAGGGAAGCGTGAGTTAGATTTGACGTTTGGATTTGATTTGGAAAGGGATTTGTGCGTGGGGCCCTTCCCAATCCGTTTGTTAATGTTGATAAATTAGAGTTTGGGATTTGTTTGGGTGTTCTCAGTTGGGGGGCGGACTGGGGACGGGGACGTCGACTCCAGTGTCGTCGGACAGCGACAAGCCAGTCAAGCAAAAGCGACATCGGACGCGCTTCACCCCAGTTCAACTCAATGAGCTCGAAAGATGCTTCTCCAAAACGCATTATCCCGACATCTTCATGCGAGAGGAAATTGCCATGCGAATTGGACTCACAGAGTCAAGGGTTCAGGTAAGCCACCAGTTTCTACTATTGGGCACAAAACTTATACAAAATGCTTTAAGAAAAATAGGATCTTAAAAGAGACAACGACTTTTAATACCTGCGCCGCTTGAATCTTCAGATCGTTAATAATAGCCTCTTAAGAATATCATCAAAGTAAGGTATAAAAAAATAATATTACTTTAAAATATCCAAATAACAGTTAAATTTCAACAAAAAAGTTATAAAGATACTCCAAGGGATATAAGTTGAAGGGAAGGGGTGTATAAGTTAAGAGAAACTAAATGATTTATAACTGACTGCCAAATATCTCAACATAAGTTGCATCTGATGTGTTTTATTTAATCAATTTAATTGAAGTTATTTAGATTTAACTACAATTTTGGGGTTTCCATTTGTGTAAATCACGTTTTAAGTGACCTGTTTAGGTAAACTGCTAATTTATTTCACAATTTAACTCTATTGGCTTTTATTTTCAAACCTCAATTTTGAATTCGGTAGTTTAAATTGTTTACGTTAAAAATAATAATTTCTTTTCGAATAATTTTTATCTGACGTTTCACTTAAAATAAAAAAAAACCGAAATAAGCTGGAATTACACTAGTTTGTACCAATTTATTTTAAACAAATTGATAAACTGCTTGGTAGTAAAAGTAAAGACAATGTTGTACAAAGTGATTTCATGTATGATGTTGAAATATTTTTTCTGGAAGCGAATTCCAGTAGTCAAAATTGTGAGGCATAAAAGAATAAAGTATGGTTCAACAGGTAGGAAAGTCGCACCAGCATCTCGCAACTTTTAAAATTAAAGTGTGAAGTTATGCAAGCGTTTACTTTTCGTCTCCGTCTACTTTGCTTATTTTTCATGCAACAAACGTTTTTAAAAAGGCGTGTTGGCTACTGAACTGAGGCATCTTCTCTCCTGCCACGAAGAGCCACCAACCCACTAATTGATGTAAATTAAACGGTGATGCGTAATTCAAGTAGTCAAATGCATCCGCATCCGAATTTACTTCATATTTTATAGGCTCTTCACAGAAGTGCATGGTACTAATCTGGGACGATGGAGGTACGGAAAGTGTGTTCATGGCCATCAAACCATATTGTTCCTGCATGAATTTGAATAATTTGTCGTATTTAAGCATCACTCAAGAATGTAAGATAGTAGCTCAAGAAGTTACCACTTCAGACGCAGGTCTTAACTCCATTGAAAATCTGTATATCTTAGCGGCATAGGTTGTCGGAAAGGGTTTTCACACCTTGAAATTCAAATGTAGACACAAGGGGCATAAAAGTTCACATTTGTGGGTCTCCTAACACGTTTTTACCTTTTCTAAATCTTACCCCAACGTCAGATGCAAAATTAAATAGTGAACTATTGTGTGTTATATTATTATAAGTATTGAGTATTACAAAAATGCCGATTGTTTCTTTTTATCTGGAATTGTACCTAACTAGTACAAGAAGTAATTGACGAACTTTTGATAGACATGGGTTGGATTTTGGATTGGAGAGCGTACGGTACGCAAAGAGAATTTCAAAGACCCTGCGAAGCTAGGAGAAGGATAGATTTCCCAAAAACTTTAAAAACCAAACCTTCTTATGGGAAAATAACATTGCGCACCGTAGGGTCCAATCCAATGTTTACTTCTATGTGCCCAACCCTCATTTTTTATTCATAATATTCTATATTTTCAAAGTAACTTAGATTTCAATTAGTAGTCAGAGATGAAATAATATATCGAAACTAGTCAAATTCCAACATCAAGCATCTTCAACATTTTGAAATTAGTTTTGTATGTTTGCGTTTCAGAGTTTAGCCTCTGCCGATGTGGCGCATCGAAAAGGGATTCCTTGACGCAACACAGAGAAACACATGTCTTATTTATCTGTTTTTTTTTCTTCTTAGTTTGCCACTGAAGTGTCAAAATAATAAATAGTAAACAAAAGCCTCCATCTTCGCCCTGTATTATTGTAAGCTAGGTTAGACGACTGTTGAAAGGAAAGGATGATAAAATCATAATAACAGTAAAGTAACATTTGTTTGTTGGGCTAGCGCGGTACAAAATGAAAATCTGTGAAAATATTTCACACCATTTACGGATCAATCAGGTTATTTTATTATCATTCACCCTTTTCTCAGATATTGAACTTTTGTGATTTGAATCGTTTATCTATTTTTATTATCGAATCCATTATTTTCAAAAAAAGGCACCAAAATAAACTATTTTTAATTTTAACTCAGCAAATACCAATATTAATTAAAGCTCAACAGCAACTTGTTTAGGCGACGAGGCGTTGGGCGATTTTGCAGTGAATTCTTGCCAGTTAATTTAGAAATGCAGCAATTAATTGCACTGATGAGGTCATGCGCGCGCATCGACTAAATCCCCGCTGACTGCACAATGTGGCTAGGAATGAATTTGGGGAGAGTGTTATGCCGGCATTAGAGTTCATGTGGGAATTTGAGACTTATGGCCATTGTTTCCCTGTAGTTGCTTCCAGCTCAAATCCCAAGTGACTTTCTTCCGATGTTTATGAAGTCAAACTTTCCCTTTGCTTTCCCCAGGAATTGCTAAGGGAAAGTGCGACGATGAGCATAATGCCCTTCCTCCCTTGCCTTTTCTTCCTTCCAAACTTCTAATGGCCTCATAATTTATGCACCACCTCATTTTAGCACTAACGCTCTCTAGTCACTTTCCCCACATCTAAAGCACTCATGACGCAAAAAATGCAGCGCAGTGGCTTACAACTTTTGAATTTCTGCTTTCGATCCTGATAGGATTTGGAAGGGTAATACTCGGCGAAAATCTCCTATGTGACTTTCTCCTGCAGAGATAGTGTTACTTAATTATCGAAAAATCTCCATTTCTGCTTATTTTCACCCCTTAACGACTTGGGTACAAGGGGTAGAATAATGAGAAATGTGGGCAAAATCAAATTCCTGGTGACATAAAATTTACAAAAAGGAAAACCATTCTCTTATACTCTTATGAAACGAGTTGAATCCTTGTTAATAAATATTTGCGACAAATAATATACAGGAAAAAAAAATTTGTTGTTAAAATAAAGGAGACAAAATCATACTACAATTGACTAATCAATCATACGGAAAAACGTCCTCTTACTTTTACTGTACAAAATTCGCTATAGATATTAACAACTATAAGAATTGAAACTTTAATATTTGTTCGTAGTGCATCAAATTATTCCTTGAAACATTTTACTTCTGAGAATTAATATCGTTCACTTTAGGTCTTTCCGTTTAATTAAGCTTTATCATGACTGAAAAGTAAATGGAAACCTTAAACCTTAAATAGGCCATTTCTATTGGCATTGATTTTGTAGGATGCTATATAGTGTTAACAACAACTCTCTTAAAAAATTTCATTAAATACAAATTGCCACAAATCGCTTCCCCCTTCATGAGTTATTAAATTGAAACAAACGAAACTTGAAATATTGAGGAGCGGTTTCTAGAATTCTTTAAACTCGAACAATATCGATATTTAGACATAGACACCGTCTAACTATTGAAAAAGTCCAGGAAATGAATAGATAGAGAGCACTGATGTCTGTTTCTATTCAAAATAGTGATCAAAATATATATTGTACTGTTGAGTTTACGCAATGGAATACTAAATACCATTTTCCAGTAATATTCCTGATATTGCTTTTTTTCTGAATATACGGCAGAAATTTAATTACTGCATATTTAGCACAGAGAGCATACGTCATTACAATGGCTGTGGGTGCTATTGAAGGCGTGTCACTCATAACTTTAAAATATGAAAATCCCATGATTTATTTCTTTGTTGCACTTGTACAGGTATGGTTTCAAAACAGACGAGCTAAATGGAAGAAGCGAAAGAAGACGACGAACGTTTTCCGAACGCCTGGATCCTTGTTGCCCTCCCACGGACTTCCGCCATTTGGATCCGTCTCAGATACGCTCTGCTCTCCAGCAGGAATGTTCGGGGGCTCAGATAGTAGGTGGAGCATGGCTAGCATGAATGCGGCAGGTAAGAAAAAAAAACGATTTTCTTTAAATGGAAACGCCTGATGATATTTTTTGAAATGTTAGTGGGTTTGGCGGGTCAATTGAGTCAGGCCGGGATGGGCGGGTTCAGTCAGTTACAGCATCAGTCCCAAGGTCTAAATTCTGGACTTCCCATGTCGCACTCCGTTCCCACCTCCGGCGGACCCACCATGTACCAAAGTCACTACGGTCTCAACTCACTAGGTAATTACTATTAGTAAGTGACTAATACTCAATAAATAACCAATTTGCAAAAATTCGCATTTATTTTAAGCTTTTTAAGTTAACGTCTTGTGTTATAAGGCTTCCAGGTACTAACTGGTCACTAAATTTCAAATTTTGAATTGCTTCATGAGTCCACAATTCACATTCCCTTTCCAACTTTCCTTTGCATGGTTGCGTACGAAAAATCTGGAGTGGAAAGTTCATAGATTCAAAAGTTGGGAATTAGGAGATGACGTCACTGTGATTTTGCTTGTGTTATTTATTGCTTCTTTGTGCGGCTGCGGCTTACGTAATTTTTCTTTTATTTTGATTTCGGGTGAAATAATCCGATACTTGTATGTTACAGATCCCGTTATGTATGGTAATCACGAGCACATGGGTTCCGGACGCGAGTCAAATCATCACTGCTAGCGAACTAATCATCACTGTATACAATTGTCCTTTCTCTTGGTGGTTTAGTACATAAAGCTAAATATTTACTCACTACCATGAATTTGTGCCCGCCACGAGGTAGCAGTTCTAGAGTTCATTAATTAACTAATATAATAATTATTCAGCAACTAATCTAAGGTACTTAAGTTAATGTTTTCTCGCAATTAAATAGAAAGGTGTTTTAAACCAAACAAAAAAGCTATACGAGTAAATTGGTCATACAAATCCTAAATCAAGCTTACTAGCAAACAATTTACTTTTTTCGCCGAAAGCCACATTGGAAAGCGATACATGAATGGTTAGTTTCGAAGCAAAGAATTAACCTTTCCATTTAATTACAAAGTAGTTCCAAATAACTTTTAATCTTAAATTTAAAATTAAGAACACGAACGAACTGACGAAAATAATAATAATAATTTTGAGTGATTTACTAGTTGAAGTCAAAAATCTTTTTTCAACTAGATATTTCAATCAGGTTCGGCAAAAGCAATGGAGATCAATCAATGGAATTATTGCAATATGTCATTGAACTGATCGTAACTCGTTTTACGGTTATTGAATTGCATCGTCGTCGGCAAGAAACGCCTTCATTGGCGTATCACCATTAGCAATGTCATTGAAACACAATAGAAGAATAAATTGTAGTAGCATTTCGAACTGGAGCTAGATCATTCATGACATGGTACGTGTAATTTTGTCCTGTTGCGTCTGCATAACGATTCTATTGGGAAGTATTCTGGCTGCCAATGGACAAGCCAATCGAACTATGCGAAAGCAGTATTCGGATTTGTTCAGCTTCGGACTATTTGCTGTGACAGGATTCAGCGTACCCCCGTTACCTCCTAATCTGAACACTTTCAGCCATTCAGTCCAGCGTCAAATTCTACTAATTCAGACTGACTGTCCGAAAGATGCAGTTTTCAGTACATTTTCCCAACCACACATGCAGGCTGTAATGAACCTGGAAATCTTGTTAAAAAATGGTAAATGTATTACGAAACTGCGAGGAGGCAAAGTCATTCACGATCGTTTTTGTCCTCAATAGAATCAAATGCGGAGAAGGCCTTTGTACTCGCAAAGGATATACGTACGTTTATTAATCCCAAAGTGTGGATTTCAGCGTTGGAACGCTTTGCGCTCTATAGTATTGAAATGAAGGGTATTGAGAAACCGTCATCGCTGGAAGTGATGCCCGATGAATTCATCCCTACCAAAGTCTTACAGGACTCCGAAACTATTAAGGATGGAGTAAGAGCTAATTATCTAACACTATTTATATTAAATTTATTTAACTTATAAAAACCGCTCGTATTTAATTTAAACTTTATTTTGAACGCATGCTATTTCGTAAGATTTTGCTTTTTGTAAGAATTTCATCACAATATTTCATATGGTTTTCAAATAGTCATGTGCTGTTTTGGACGAAAAATCCTACACTGGAGCAGGACCTGCCGAAAACAAGTTGTGGTACTTCCGTGAAGATTTAATGGCCAACTCTCATCACTGGGTAATTTTTAAATAAAATTTCAAAATCCAGTTCAAGTTTGAAAAGAATTATTAATAATGTTTTATTTTTATTTTAACACAGCACTACCACATTGCCTACCCGTTAGAAGATAAAATTCGGTCTAGACCGGACCGCCGCGGTGAACTATTTTTCTACATCCACCACGCCCTTCTGGCGAGGTTTCTGAAACTTCATTATAATTTTATCAAAACCAAGCCAATTGTACTGATATCAGAATACTTTCCAGAAACACTAGCAAAATCACGAAAAAGTCAAATTTTTGGGTTTGGGTCAATTACAAGCCCATCCTAAAATGGTTGAAGAGTTATGGGTCAGATTTCAGATATGAAGCTGAAAACATAATAACTTTACGATTTATGCAAAACTAGCAAAAACCCGTACCGATTTTTCGTCTTTTTTTTTGGTCTTTGGGGTCATTCCAATAAGGGGAGAGTCGCTTAGAACCTTGAAAACATCATTTTGTTATGCTAAACTACAAAAAATTTTAAAAATCCGATTTTTCGCATTGGGGATCATTTAGGGGATCATAAAGATGAAGGGTCTAGGGTCACTTTAGTGCTTGAAATTATCATAACTTTTCGTTACGCAAAACTAGCAAAAATCAGAAAAATCCCAATTTTCGGATTCGGGGGAGATATAGGGGGTCGCCAAAATGAGGGTTTTTCGTTCTTGGCCCTACTACCTTTAGCTGCAAACAGATTTGACAAAAGTTAACACATCCACAAGTTAACACAGTTCGGCCGGGAGATACCGCCGTTGCGGCAGAATAAAAAAAATTCAATTAATATTGGTGACTGTGGAGACCTCTAGAAATCGCCAAAGGTCAAATTGAGGTCAAATCCGTGTTTGGTATCCCCTGAAAGGTGATAGAAATAAAAAATATCTTTTTGCAGGTACCGAGCTGAGCGTATCACAAACGGATTAGCAGATATAACACCGTTAGAAATTGCTGAAAATGCGATAATTGCCGAAGCGTATAAAATAAGTCTCAAGGATGACACTGCCGCGAAATTATGGTCAGACCGAGAAGCCAACACCAAGCTAATTGTACAAAAGAATGAGCTTCGATTAATTTGGGTAAAAATTACAAGACTTTATTTATTTCAGGATGTGACCTATGACTATCACGATGATGATCCATCGGTCAAATTTGGCATGCAACGATTGAATCTAACAGTCAAAAATCTTATGCTTTGGAGGCAAAACATTTTGGAAGCAATAGAGAACGGTTACTTGATTGCCGTATGTGTTTCGCTATAGTTTTATTACAATGAACCATTACAAAAAATCCTCTTTTTTTTTTAGAAAAACGGTAGCCACATTTTACTTAACAATTTTGACGGAATTGATTTGCTTGCTGAGGTTATAGAAAATACGGCCTTCGAAGAAATCAATTCTGCTCTCTACGGAGAGTCAATTTTCGGATTTCATAATTCAATTCATACTCATATTGGCCTCGTCCAAGATCCTTATAGAAAATTAAAAGTAAGTTACCAAAGCACAGTTTTCAAATGCTCAATTACTTTAAACATTACTTTTAATTTTTTTATTTATTAATCTAAAGCTTCCGCCTGGCCCTCTTGCGCAATCGGCAGTTGCCATCCGGGATCCAGTATTTTACCGCATTCACGCTGTTGTAGATGAAATGTTCAATTTGCATAAGGCACGGTTGCCACCATACCAGTTGAAAACCGTAAGGCTCATAGTCATAGTTGGTTTAAAGTTAAAGTTAGTTCAAAAATGTTACCAAAAATGACCTTCCCATTTAGGGCGACTTCCCACTGATATCGAATGGAATTCAAATAGAAAGCATAAGAATCAACACAGAAAAGGTCAAAGGTCAGGCTGGCCCTGGTATTGAAATCAGAACCTTTTGGGAAAACAAGGAACTCATCTTGCCGCATCGTGGAGCGGACATGTTAGATGGGGAGAAAGCAGGGCCATTTCACATATGCGTTAAGCATTTGAATCACGAAAAGTTTAGCATTCAAGTGGACATTGCAAGTTACTATTTTTCTTTTCATTTAGAAATAGTATTGCTAATTTTCAAAGCTGACCCTTGTGATCCTTTTTAGAATCGCAGTTCGGAGTTCCAATCGGATAAGGTTACGGTTCGCGTTTATTTAGCTCCGAGGCTTAATTGTGATGGAAATCTGTTTAGTCTAGAAGAACAATTTAAGCTATTCTTTCCGCTATTCATTACACAAGGAGTTTCAGGTAAAGTGATCACTTTTTAAAATCTAGTATAATTTAAAATTTCTTAAATTGTTTTCAATTATTTAGTACAACCCGGGAACAATAAAATTATTCTTGACGAGGATGACTCGGATGTGATTATTCAGTGGCCACAGGCGCTTTCACGAGCGCAGGAAAACACCGAAGGCGTGAACACCAAACCCTACTGCGGATGTGGATGGTAAGGACATTCTCCAACAATTATAATTATTGAAACTAAACAAGAACTTTAGGCCGCAGCACCTTCTTATCCCTCGGGGGTGCTCAGAGGGCTCCCTTTTTGACCTGGTCATTGTCGTGACCAACTGGGAAGATGACAAGGTGTCCAATGACGAGGGACGTGGGTTCAGCGATCCCAAGGCAAGTGGATGCAAACCAGCCTTTGCCACTTGTGGGATTCCTGGAGAGAAGTATCCAGACAGGAAGCCAATGGGCTTCCCCTTCGATCGGAAGCCGAATACCGATGGAAGCTTGGAAGACTGGATTTCTGGGGCGCCTAACATCAAGGCATTACAGGTATCGTTCTATTTCCCCTTGAGCGGGATTATAAGTTGCATAAAGTTTTTTCTTAAATTTTAATTTGGGTTACATTAGATCAAAATCAAGTTTTCAGAAACTAGAGACTCTTGAGTACCATTCGACATTGCTTGACCAATTAACTGGACAAAACATGTATTGACGAAAAAAAAACAGTTTTACGCTGGTAGATTCTTACAAATGAACACTTTCATCGCTGTAAACATATTTGTATGCACTCAGAGAATAAAAAATCTTGTTTCAATTTGAAGTATTTTTGTTTAATAAGACAATTTCAATTAATGAATTGGTTGGATGTGAGAATTTCGTAATACTAAATAACAAGCTCACTTCTAAGCATCATTCATTGCCCCACCCATCCCTCCTTTTAAAATAAATTTTGAATTGGAGGGGCGCGAAGAGAATGGCAATTATTTTTGTTTTTATTTGATTTTTCGGAAATCGGAAGGAATTGGATCATAATTGATTAGTTACCCCAAAGATAATTATTAATTATCAATTAATTGTCCAAATCAGTTAATTATCAAAAGTTAAAATGAATAATTTTCCGCAACAAAGATTTGTGTATCTTCAAGATGGACGTTTTGAAGAAGATAAACTGATAAAAATCCAGAAAGGTAATGGAGCAATTGATAAACTATCAATTTGACGGATTTTCCATGGGAAATGTTTTGTTAATTAGTATTACTTCTGTTCGGCTAAGGTACAACTTTAATATTTAAGCTGGACAGCGCTCTCCACGGACGAAGAGTTGAGCTATTTAGCAATTACCCCAAGGATGATTTCCAGAGATCAGTTTTTCATAAACTGGAATTTTCGGACAGTAGATTTGACGAAGACACATCTGCTTTGCTACTGGTCGACCGTCCTGGATCATTCAGTTACAATTACACGGCTGATCAGAGCAAGTAGGAATGTATTTAAATAATTGACTTGAAAACGCTGTACCGGTGCTTAAATTCGAGTACGAAATATAATTTTCAGAGTGCCACGCGGCGGGGGTTGGATCCTGGTTGATCCTGTACTTCATGTTAACCAGGGAGATATCTCTCTGGATTCAATTAGTATGATTACTTATATGCCCAAATGTCTGGGACCTTTTAACGAATGGAAAGGTAGATTGCGTGTAGCCCACGAAACAGGATTCAACTTTATTCACTTTACGCCTGTACAGGTACAGACTTGGTTTTGTCAGTAAATCTTGAAATAATTGAAGACCTTAGAACTATCTAGGTCACTCGATTTTCGGGGAATTAAAAGATGATGTGAGGCAACTTAGCCTCATTTGTCAACTTTTAGGGTTATCAAAACAGCCCTAGAATTACATTTACAGTATAGAACTGGAACGAACACCTAAACCTAAAGAGGAGTAATTATTCTTATTTGTCGATCCTGATATTCTGATCGTTAGATCTTCATGACATAAAAAATTCAAGTCGTCGTAGTTGTGAGTATGGTAAATTCCACATGTGTAGTAAATTAACGGAAAGCGGACTATCAGCTAAGATGTATCTCATTTAATTAGTACTGAAAATCACGTGACCTAAGGATCGGGTTCTTTGTTAGATTAAACACAATGCTATTATGTATAAGTATAAGAAAATTTTCAGAACAATTTCGCTTATTCGATTCGACTCTCCTTTACACCCTGTAAACTAATGGTTTAAAATTCAGGAACTAGGACCTAGCGGGAGTGGATACAGCATTTTGAATCAGCTTGATTTAAATCCGAATTTCGGCGATATTACTTGGGAAGACTTGAAGGCATTTATCGCAAAGATGAGGAAGGAGTGGGGTGTAAGTCTGTAATAAAACTAATTTAATGCATGATTTTATGGCTGGCACAAGAATCAAATTCTGCATCATCACTTCATAAGTTTAATCAGTTCTTAAATTTTTACATACGGATTCTGCTTTAGATTTTGTCACTGTGTGATATTGTACTCAATCACACTGCAAGTGAAAGTCCGTGGCTCAATGATCATCCGGATGCTGCCTACAATCTCAGCAATGCCACACATTTAATACCAGCATATTTGTTGGATCGATTGCTATTAAAACTAAGTTTGGAAGTCGCTGGAGGTATATGGATGCATCGCGGCGTTCCTTCTACTCTGAACACTGAAGAGCATTTGAACAATCTTAGATACCTTTTACATGAACAAATTGCCCTGCTTCGTCTTGAAGAGTTCTTTTTTATCAGCATCGTCGACTGCCGACTTGATTCCACTATCAAAGAAGGGGTCAAGGTTGTGCACACTTATCAAAGATATGGATCAAAGGTTGGAGGGTATGTTATGATGAGAATGACATGTAAATTACTGTTTTACCGTGGCATTTTGCAATCATAATTCATAAATCTCTCTGTAACAGAAGCACGCCGAGATGGGAAGTGGAAAAGTTGAATGAGGAATCAAGAGCCTTGATAAAAAGCCATTTGAATGCGGCTGTTGAAAATGTCCTCGCTGGAATTCGTTATGAGCGTATTGAGGCAAAGGGTCCAAAATACGAAATGGTTACAGAAGAGAGACCTCTCACGCACAGGTATTAATCATAATTTTAGTTAGTTTTGTAAAAAGCAGAGGAAATGTGAAATGGTGCAAAGCAAACCGTTCGGTTGGCGGTACAGAACAAGGCGACTTTTAATCATCTTTATAGTTTAAATTTTAAAACTAAAAATTCAGCTCTATATAAACTCAGCTAATTATTTAAATCGAAATCTTTATTACCTTAATTTTCACAAAACTGATGTTTCACCAAAGTGAAGGTGAATTCACTCTAAGATAAATGAAAACATCAATAATATGTTTTGTTGTACTGAATGAAACAGATACTTTACGGAAATTAAAGGACTCTCAGAAAGTGAAATGAGCGCTGTAACACTTGAGGCCGATCTGGACAAGCGGCCTTTTATAATGGCTCACAATGGATGGGTCATGAATGATGATCCGCTGAGAAATTTCGCGGAAGCGGATTCTAACGTCTATCTTCGACGAGAACTAATTGCTTGGAGTGATAGCGTCAAACTAAGGTATGTTCTAACCCTTATTTTGGTAATTTTCTTAAAGATTGCGCTTTTGATATGAATTTAAGCACACAGATTTGGACATGTGCCTGAAGCGTCTCCGTTTCTCTGGTCGTACATACGAAAGTATGTTGAACTGGTGGCTTCTGTCTTTGACGGCGTGAGGCTAGATAATTGCCATTCAACTCCACTGCACGTAGCAGAATACATGATAGATGCTGGAAGAGCAGTTCGTCCAGAACTTCTTGTTGTGGCCGAACTCTTCACCAACTCCGATGGAAAAGACAACGTCTTCGTTAACCACCTTGGAATCAACGTGCTAATTAGAGGTTCGGTTTCAGTTTCTAACCGTTGAAAAACAAAAGTTGATATTTGATTTTTTTTTAATCGCTTCCAGAAGCTCAGCAGGCCTGGAGCAGCCACGAACAAGGACGACTACTTTTTCGATATGGTGAATATACATAGGCATTTCCAAATTCTTTGAATCAATTCATAAGTATTTGTCATAACTTTATCATTGTTTAAATCGAACTTTGATTCAAATTAATGTACAAATGAGGCGTTTGGCTTTAAAGCTCTATTTGTTTAACCAAAACTTGTATATTTTACAATTTTCTGAAATAATTTGTATTCTATATGTATAGGCGGAAAGCCGGTTGGTGCTTTTGAAAATACTGTTCCTCCGGCAGTGGCAGACGCTTTATTTTTCGATCAAACTCATGACAATCCTTGCCCAATAGAGAAACGGTGCTTCAAAGACATCCTTCCAACAGCAGCTCTTGTGTCATTCGGTGCTTTTGCAGTTGGAACTAATCGAGGCTACGATGATGTTGTTCCGTATCATGTACTTTCTCACAATTTATTAATTTAAGTATTGATCTCGCTATGAATTGCATTAATTCGCTCAAATTGATTATATGATGGTTGACATGCAGATAGACGTTGTCAACGAGTCTCGACTCTACACTACTTTTTCAGAAAATCCAAGGTCCGTAGGAGAAGTTAATCTGGAATTTGGGATGTTCCGTATCAGGAAAGCACTTAACAAGATACATCACTTTTTGGGGCAAGCAGGATTTTCTGAAGTAAGATCCGACACATCTTACTTCCTACCTAAAAATTGGTTTTTCCTAAAAGTTTGAGTTTCTGATACTTAAAAATTTCAGACTTTCGTTGATCAACTAGACGAGGACGTGGTTTCAATTACAAGAGGAAATCCAACGACCAGGGAATCAATGATTCTCGTAGCATATACAGCTTTCCATGCTCCTCCAGATGGTTTTATTCGAGCTTCCAACTCAGTACGCGCTATTGAAGTCCAGGGTCAAGTCACCCGGCTTGTGTTTGAAGGGCGTATGCGTATCGTTCAAAAATCGGAGAGTTACATTAAAGATGACCATTTTCTAACTGGGACGGGATGTTACCAACAGTGGAAGGAGGATCTACCGATAGAGGAATCTAATTCTATTGACATTTTAAAAGGAAATCGTATGAGTCGTATTGAGTTTCTTAACTTTCAACCTGGCGACGTCGTTGCTTTCAAGTACTCGAGAAAAATTGCAATGAAGATTTACCTATGCGTCTATAATAAAACTTTATTTAACATTGTAGAGTTGAACCTTTCCCGTCAACTTCCAAGGCTCTTAAGAATTTAAGTAAGCTTTTGGTCTCCAGTGATGTGGAGACAGTGATTTCAAAACTCGACCTAGTGACTTTGAACTATGTCCTGTACCGGTGCAAAGAAGAGGAAGGCAGCATCTATTCTATTCCAAATTATGGAGAATTGACATACGCCGGGCTTCAAGGAATCGCTTCAATTTTGGACGCGGTGTCGCTAAATAATGATCTTGGACATCCTCTGTGTTGCAATCTACGAGATGGGAAGTGGCTAATGGGTAATCTATTTGAGATCATTTAAATATTCATGTAAGGTGGTCGTAATTTTAATGAAAAGACCAGGTGATAGGCTGGCATTGCGTAGATCCCTGTGTGTTTTTCTAGTATAATAAGGAAGAATCGACTAATCTTTTTTTTTTTTACTTTTTTAATTGACTTATTTTTTGAGAACTTGTTTATGAGTTTTTGTTGTAATAATGTTGGTAACTTTTGAATTTAGATTACATCGTTGGACGGCTTTTAATGAAATCGGAAACCAAGGAGCTCGGCGCATACGTCCAGAAACTGTTTCACGCGGTGGCAGAGCTTCCTAATTATCTCGTGCCAACCTACTTCGAGCAATGCTTTAGACGGATTTACAAGTGTTGTATTGATTCGGCTTTGAGTCAAACGAGTTCAACTAACAAAACCGAACTTTGGAAATTACTCGCTCTTTCTTCTTTGCAATTTGTTGGCATCGCTTCAAAGGCTGCTCTACCTGCCGGTGGCGAAATATTTTCTTATAAGGAAAACGGAAAACCTTTTATATCTTACTCACTCTCTGCGGGTATACTCTCACCGTCAGTATTGATAGCATTTGATGATTCCAATTGGAGTCATAATTTGGCATGTTTCTCGTAGAGCCAGAAATTTTATTGAATTCCAGATGATAACCAGTTTACGTGTTTCATAGGCCTTCCTCACTTTTCGACCGGATATATGAGAAATTGGGGTCGTGATACGTTTATTTCTTTACCGGGACTGCTCTTACTCACTGGAAGGAATGAAGAAGCGCGGTATTTAACTAACCTTCACGTAATTAAATTTTGGTTTTTTACAATTACAAATTAATTACATATTGCAGGCAGCATATACTCTCGTACGCATCAGTTCTCCAACACGGGCTTATTCCAAACTTGTTGAACCAAGGGAATTGTCGCTACAACTGTCGGGATGCCACTTGGTGGTGGCTCTACGCAATTGTGCGATATGTTGAACTAGTCCCTAACGGAAGCAAAATTTTGGTCAATAACGTTTTGTTCGAAGGAAAATTCATCCAACTTCAAGATGTTATGCATTCTGCAATCGAAGCACACTACAGAGGAATAACATTCCGGGAAGAAAATGCTGGCCCACAAATCGATGCTCATATGAAAGACGAAGGTTTCAACATTGACGTATTTGTGGATCGTAGTACTGGTAAATGATGTCTATTTACTAGGTTTTTAATCTGGAGGAACGTAATTAACGCTCAATTATTTTATAGGATTTATTCACGGAGGAAATGCGTTCAATTGCGGTACTTGGATGGACAAAATGGGTAGCAGTGACGTAGGCAGAAATCGAGGTACTGAAAAAATATTTGTTTTTATCATTTCATACCTATTTTTTAAACATACTTATATGAATTTGACTTTCTCCAGGAATTCCAGCGACGCCAAGGGTTGGTGCTGCAGTTGAGATTATTGGACTTGCTGCTGCTGTATTAAATACATTGAGCAAAACTGAGTCGTACAGACACAAATACGTTGCAAATGAAGAAGGTATGACTATCTTTGATATTCCGATTCTAAAGATCTGTTACTAATATTGGTTTAGATTTCACTCGAACTATTTTGTATCGTATTTAGATGGGATGTCATATGCCGATTGGTATAATCGAATCAAATTGAATTTTGAAGCCCATTTCTTTATTGATACAAACTCTCCAGAATCGCTTGTGAATGTCCGTAATGTTTACAAGGATACCGTTGGCTCCTCCAACGGTTTTGGAGACTTTCAATTAAGATCAAATTTCATCATTGCAATGGTGGTTGCTCCGGAAATATTTTCCGAATCCAATGCAATTCTGGCTCTGGATATTGCCAAGGAAAAACTAGTATCGAAACTTGGCCTCAAAACCCTGGATGAATCAGACTGGAACTACAATGGAGACTATTTTAACACGGATTCTGCTGATTTTAAAACTGCAAACGGATTTAATTATCATCAGGGCCCGGTAAGATATTAAAAAACACGCATATTCAACGTGTTTTTGCACTTGTCTTATGCAAACCATTTGTAGGAATGGCTTTGGCCAATGGGATTCTACCTGAGAGCTAGGTTGCATTTTCAAGGGTCCAGTGCCATTCCAGAATTACGACAAATTTTAAGCCGACATTATCGTCATTTGAAAAGTAGTATGTGGAGGAGTTTACCAGAACTTACAAATAGAGATGGAAAGGAATGTAGCGCAAGTTGTCCAGCTCAAGCTTGGAGTTGTGCAACTCTTCTAGAGGTAATGGTTTCAATACTATTTCAATCCCGAACTTAAGAGTAATTCCTGATATTTTAACAATTAGGTCCTAAATGATGTGGAGAAACATGATCAACAAAACACAATATAATGATAAGTTACCATTGTGCCATGACCTTGCATGTCTAGTCGTTCGGTAGTCACCTAACCTAAAAGACAACCTTATGTGCAATAAAGTGCCAAATTCAGTCCCAAATAGGAACAATTTATTTAATTGCATTGGAATGTTTGGGACCTTTATTTTTCACAACATGTAACTAATATTTTCTTCAATTGTGCTTTCAGTTGAGAGTTGATTATAGATTTAACCTCACATGAAGTTGACAAATGCTAATCTGCGATTTCATAATAATCTACATGCTCTCCCTTTGTATATTTCCTCTCACCAAGAACTCGAACTAACTTCGTTACTGTTTGAATTGGGGATAGGAGACTACCAGATACGACTGTATCTCTGAAAATCTGAGCTACTTCAGCATCGGCAGTTGTGTTAACAACACTCGCAAACATTTCAGTATCTACTGGGCCCGGAGCATAATTCAAGACGGAGATGGAGGGATCTTCTGCTGCAATACTCCTAGCAAACATGTCTCTTGCTGATTTGCCACAAGAGTATAGGCTCATTGTTTTGAAGGGTTTTAGAGCTGCGAGTGAAGTAATTTGAATAAAACTTCGTTGTTTTCCCCTGTCATCAAAAATTTTAAAATATTGTGATGACAGGAGAATCATTGATAACAGGTTTAAATCGAAATAGTCATGAAGCTGCGTCAAATTATCCAATTCGATTGCTCGTAGTGTCAAATCTCCAACAGACCCAGCATTGTGAACTAACATGGCGTGATCAAAGTCCCGCGCGGAAGTTCCCGTAGTAATTAAAGCCGTGGAAATCATGTTAAAAAAATCCGCTGTTTCTGCCTTGGCCAAGTCCAGGGTAGCTGTTACGACATCAATGTCAGCTCTTTCATTTGACTCCTCTATTTCAGTCTTAGTTTCTTGTAAACCTTGTGCTGCTCGTCCAACAAGAACAAGAACGGAACCAGACCCAAATTTCTTTGAAAATTCGACTGCAATGCATCTCCCAATTCCCCTGGAGGCTCCAGTAATTAAGCAGAAGGTTCTTTGGTTCCAAAAATCCATTTTCGTGACTTGGTTAGTGTTTCCAGGTACGGTAACTAAACTAAACAAGAATAACCAAAAGTCTGCTATTTGTAAAAACAAAAATTCTCAATTCTCTGCTCTACGTATCACGACCGAGTAAAAAAAATCAATTAGTAATTAATTACTGCTTACTTGCAATGCTTTAGAAGTAAGGCTTCGTGAATGAGGATCTATACAGAAACTTTTTTGAAGATACTTATAATTGCGAAAAGTGTAATTTAAAAACTATGTAAACAGTGAATTACTTTTTAAAAGAGCTGAAAATGAAACAGCTGATTTTACGATTAAGTAGTTTTAAGTTTTTTCTTTAGTAAAAAAGGGTGGGAATTTTAGCATTTGAAATTCACTAATATATATGGGGAGTTTAGATTTTAGAATTAAAGAATAGCTACGCCTTTGACCTCTAGTTGCAGAGGTCAACAACGGTCAAACCTTTAATCTGGACAGGGTCATCAAAGGTCAAAGTTATAAAACATAACTAGGCATCGCCATCCGGAGTCCCATTAACCTCAACACGACACTATTGACTGTCCTTTTGCCCAGAGGCGTATGCTCATTACCTTATTTTGGAATCTTAATTCCCAAAGGAAAGCTGACGGAGAAGACAATAATTTACGTTTGAAGAAATTGAAGCTAATAATATAAATAATTGCTAAGATGCCCAATAAGGAAGTTCGGATTTGGTGCGATGGGTGGTAAGTACAAGGACTCACTTATGCTAATTTAATTGTGTTGTGTTGCTGAAGAATTTTGTCTGAATTTGGTTGAAGAACGCTTGATTTACTTTACAAATTACTATTTATAGGTATTTATGTTTTATTTGCGAATTTTTATTGTCACTGCAGTTATGACATGGTACATTTTGGACATGCGAATTCCTTACGTCAAGCTAAAGCTCTTGGGGATTACCTTGTCGTCGGAGTGCATACGGATGAAGAAATAACGATGCATAAAGGTCCGCCAGTTTTTACTCAAGAGGAAAGGTAAGTTAGTGTATTCAACTATTCACCTCAATTCTTTGGGATGGAAATTTCATAAAATTGTAAATTGGTAAAGGTATGAAATGGTAGAAGCTATCAAGTGGGTTGACGAGGTTGTTCGTGGTGCTCCATACGTCACGACGCTGGAAACTTTGGACAAATACAACTGTGACTACTGTGTTCACGGTACAGCCTTGACTTAAAATAATTTCAATGATTTCATGAATTGCTATTTTGAGTTTATGACACCATTATATTGCAGGAAATGATATAACCACTACCGTTGATGGTACGGATACCTATCAAATTGTAAGAGAAACTACTATCTTGGTTTACTTGTAAAAAAAAATCCTCTTAATTCGGATTCCGGGTTTGGGTAACAGGTTAAGGACGCAGGCAAATACAAAGAAGTTGAAAGAACACAAGGTGTGAGCACAACGGACTTGGTTGGTAGAATGCTTCTATTAACACGTGACCATTTTCAGCGTGGGGATAAGGAATATGCACTGGATAAGAATAAGGGAGATCACACTGTTACTTTAGCTACGGACTCATTGGCCCGGTCTCCTTGGACGGGCATGTCACAATTTTTGCCGACTACTCGCAAAATCCAGCAATTTTCTGAGGGGAAGGAGCCCGATGTAAATATTACATTCCTGGTACTCTAATACTAATGTTAATATTATATATTTTAAATCTTATATTTTGCAGCCGGGGGCAAAAATTGTGTACACAGCCGGCGCTTTCGATGTTTTACATCCCGGCCACTTGGCTTTTCTTAAGGCTGCCCGCGCATTAGGTGAGCAAAAAACAAGTGTGACGTTTGACCTTGTCTTCTCATGATTTCTTTACAATTTAGGTGACTTTTTGATTGTCGGCCTCCATACTGATCCTGTCGTCAACATGTACAAGGGTAGCAATTACCCTATAATGAACCTGCAGGAGAGAGTCTTGTCTGTTCTCGCATGTAAATATGTGTCCGAAGTCGTTATTGGCGCTCCATATGCTGTTTCCAAAGACCTTATTGAACATTTTAATGTTACTGTCGTTGCTCATGGGAAAGCAACTCTCAAACCTGATCCCGTAACGTCGCAGGTTAGTAATTCTGTTTCGAAAAAACCAAACTAACCCGGTCCACGAGTGACAGACACATTTCTAATTGAACTGTTTTTAGGATCCTTATGCATATCCTCGGGAGATAGGAATTTTTATTGGAATAGATTCCGGTTCTACATTGACAACGGAGCTAGTCGTCGAAAGAATTATCAAGAAACGCCTTGAATATGAAGAGAGAAATCGAGCCAAAGAACTCAAAGAATTACAAATTTTGGAAAGCATGAAAAAGGAGGGAAATCTTTGATTTCTAGGCGAATCGTTATGCTTCACAAGTGACCAATACCAAACATTCATCTTAACACTTATTTAACGCTTATGATCAAAATATATTTGCTATAGGACGCACGCAAATAAAATATGATATTCTGGCATGCAGTTTTTTTTTACTTTACTTTCTTTATCTTCTTTTTTTTTTGCGCAGAGGATTCCATTTCCTTTCTGCAAAATATGTCATCCATTAATCTGGTTTTAATTTCCGGCTGAATCCACTCATTTTATATCTGGAGGCGAAGTGTTGCTTAACTATATTCTCATAAAATATGATCCCAGAACGTTTTAAAAAAGAAAGTTCTAATTGTTTCCATACCTTAATTTGTTTAGTAGTTCTAAGCTCTGCCAAAGTTTTTAGCCAAATCCTACATTCTGGTACAGGAGAAAACATTAATTTCGAGCACGAAAGTAAGCCGAGAAAACAATTTGTCGAAATAGATAATTTGAATTTTGAAAAAAAAAATCAACGTTCCTACTATTAATAAAAGTAATATTCTAATTTAGCTTGCTCCAGAGAAATCTACAATTCTTTTGGATTCAATACTTTTCATCGAGCAGAGCAATTTTTCAACCAAAATGGAACCCTGGAGCTTTTCGTAAAGTTTAGAGGCATTGCCGACGGACACATTTTGCTAACGCAATACGCCAATGATTCTGAACCTGTTTATATGGTACAAAAACGCTTGACACTGCTGCATCAATTTCAGCGTAAAATATTTTAGGTCATCGTGGGTTCCTACAACAATCGTTTTACCGAAATTCGGCGTACCAAGAAGGCGAAGCCGCTCGTGAAGCTGAACACGCCTGGAATTCTCACCCCGCAAACATGGCGGAGTTTCCTGATCCGCTACCAACCACTGTCTGGAAACTTGTTCTTGTTTCCTGTTGGCAGTGAAGTGGCACTAGTGACCTGGAAAGATCGAGATCCACTGCAAATCCACTACTTCAGCTTCTCCAGCTACAATGGCCGTCTCCTGGAAGTAGCCTTCGATTGCAAGCCTAAGGACGCACTACTTGCGATTCGTGAAGGTAAGCTTTCATGGCGTTTTTTTTAATATCAAATACTCTTTAAGCATCTTAACGCATTTCAGTAAATGAAAAAAAAATGAAAGACATAGTTCGTGCCACGTGCACTTGACCCACAGTGGCTCGCATTTGACACCATAACTCGCTGTTCCACCTTTTTGGTATTTTTTTTTGTCGAGGGTCTATGACATTTTGGAATTGTGGCAGCGTTTTTGTTTCACTATTGAATCTTGGGTGGTTTTGGCTCAATTCTATTATGTAGTTGTTCCTTAGTTTCCAAAGCTGCATTTAGTGCAGTTGAGAACACGACACATTATGAGCAGAATGTTTTTTTAGTTATTATTTGTGCTGATTCCAGTAATTTCCAATTGAGATCAAAGGAATCGCATCTCCAATCGTCACATCTTTAGAAAGAAAATTGTTAGTTTACTGCGTGTATGTCCTTGTAAGATTCCATATGTAAAATGCGTTGACATCAAATAACCTCAGCATATCCTAACTCTAACTTTGTCATAAAATAAAGACATGACATAAATAGCGTCGTCTTATCTGCCGTAGGACATTAACCGACGGCTAAGACGCTCATTCTGAATTTTTAGCGAAAGCAAGGTAAGATTTAGTCGCTCAGTGTCATCGTCATGTTCTTTTGATTGTTCTCGCCTACTGTCCAAGGAATCAGATCCTGGAAAAGTTTTTCTAAAAGTGTGAAATGAATAAAGCGATTTGCTTTCTAACGCTCTGGAGCTGTATTTCTTCAAGTTTGATCGTCCTATCAAGAGGGGACTTTGCCCATGATTTTCTTAATGATCACTTCTTTGGCGAATCGGAAGAATACGTAGAAGATGATTCGGACGAAGATTTTGTGGTTAGCACTCCGGGAAATACGGAGCATCACTCTAGAGTCAACTTTTCGCATGAAGGTAATTTGTGCTGTTTTGGCTAATTATTTAATAAAATGCGTGTTCTCATCTTAAAAATATGTTTAGATTGTCAACATGGCGTCTACCGTAACTATTCTGAGAGCAATGCCTACTTTCCCATTAATAATGTGCGAGATGGCAGAATTCGACTCGTGGTACGCTACCGTGGAAAATCTGATGCTCACATCTTCCTTTCTCCAAATGACAAGCTCGTTGTAAACGGAACCTTCTATTCGGTAATGCACAATCGCTTGTCAAATGCCTGAACCTTTTAGTTTTTAATTGTTGTAACCTTTCGTAGGTAGTGCTTGGAGCCGCTAACAATCGGAGAACTGACTTCCGGCGTCACTTCAATGATGACAACAAGGAAGTGGCTGCAATAAGTACACCCAACATTTTGACTGAAGATCACTACCGGGGATTCATTGTCGAGTACAATAAGGTCACCGGTGACCTTTCCATTTTCCCAGAATTAAGTGGGTTTCCAATTCTGCGCTGGCGAGATCCTCGTCCCATGGACATCAAGTACTTTAGCTTCTGCTCCTATGGCAAAGTTGTTCTAAACGTCGCTTACAACTGCATTGGAACTGATGCTCAATCCAAAATTTCAATGGCAGAGGCAATGGAGCTAGGTAAGTTGCAAATCGCACAGAAGGCAATTGAGCTGCTGTTTAAAATTTGAATCCACAACAAAATTGATGTGTTCGAAATGATCATTGACTGGCGCGAACTCAGCGCCATGATCTATCATAGATCAGCGTATAATTTTGACTATTTTATTTTGGAAACTAGGACAAAGCAATCATAAGAATGACGTACACGTAATGTTGATCATTCAAGCCAATTAGTTTGTTTCCAAAATTTTTCCAATTATGATGATAATTTCAAAAGTCAACTCATTTGCAATTTTAATATTATTTCTTTACATTCTATTAGTTTACCACTTTTTTTAAAATTATTCCTACCTTTGATTTTCCCAAATGGAATATAACAAAGGTCAAAACAAGGTCTGCTGAACCAAATTAATTGTGACACGTTCACACGTTGTACAATTTTTTTTACGGTAAATGCGCATCGAGAGTTGGTGTAAATGTTTTGCATATGCGGAACGATGCTAGTTTTATGTGATCTTATGTATCACATAAAACTGAAAATGCGTGTGGCGATTGGAACTCCATTCCATGTTTTTATTTACAATGCTGAGGGTGGGGCTGTTAATTTGATGGGTTTCCTGGTTGGAAAAGGAAGCTTCAATGAGTGCTTCTGGAAAATGCTGGACAATTTGGTTCAATTGGTCAAATTGAAGAGAATGAAGGGAGAGTGAAGGAGGGGTGAGGAATCTTTCCCATCTTCAGATCTCCAAAGATCAGTGTCACGATGAAAATGTAACAACAAGCACTTTCAAGTTAATGTCAAAACTGGAATATTACTAGGAAAGTAATATCAGATTGCCCAAAATGAAGATATACTTGTTCGCAATCTGCAGTGTTTTGGGGTTGATCTTTGGTAAGTGACTTACAGATATGTTTGAAAGTAATCTTCTTACAATTCCTTGAGCCAGTGTTAAAATGTCAAATAATTTTTAGATTCAGCATTCAGTGGAACTCCAGATCCCAAAATCCGAAAGCGTCTTTTGAACGGTTATGACTCTCTGGCCCAACCTTACCCATACATGACAACAGTCACAATTCCATTCTTAAGCGTCATTCACTATGATATTGTAAGGAGCTTTCAGCTTAAAGAAATTCTAAATGTCAGTTTATAAAGTTTTTTCCCCAAAGTTAAACAAACACAGGAGGAATTTCCGCTCCGTAACTTTCTAAAAGTGTTAGGTGTGTTTTCACTTAATTTGGATTTAGTTACTGTGTGAGGAAAGTATTTGATGTATGATAGGATGACCAGAAGCAAACATTCGAGGTTCATGCTTGGATTGTGATGACCTGGCAAGATGACAGGCTTCGTTGGGCCAACTACTCTGGCTATGACCCCAGTGGATATGTCCACTTCGCCAGGAGTGAGATCTGGACTCCAGAAATCGCTACTTACAACACGGCCAAGCCAACGGTTATGAACGACTTTGCAGATCAAGCACAAATCCTCGTCCAAAGTAACGGAAGCGTCATTTGGGTTCCGCCGGTACGCTTCATCACTAACTGCAAAATGAATCTCCTGCAGTGGCCCTTCGATGAGCAGCGCTGCTATATCAAAATCGGATCATGGACATTTCACGAAAATGAACTTGACCTTCGGTTTGACCCCGACGTGTCACAGTTTTCTAGGATCAAGGTCATGTCATATGAAGGTCATAATTTCCCGAACAACACACAATGGGTTGTTCGATCCTCATCTGCTGTTCGAACGGCAAAAACGTATTCTTGTTGCATAGAGAAATACGTGGATATTACTTACTATTTTACATTGGGTAGAAAATCATCAATCTTCACATTTACACTTGTCCTTCCAGTATTAAGTAAGTATATCGAGGTAAATGTTTTCGAAATTTAAGTACTCTACTCTACCACAAACCTAAAACATAGTTTTAGATATCTATTTATTGTAATGTAATTATTAATGAATTGCTAATATATTAAGTCTTTCTTTAATTATAGTGATTACCATTGTCAGCGTCACTGGATTTTTGATTCCTTTGGCAGGAGCCAGCAGAATTACACTAGCAGGCATGAACTTTTTGGTCATAACGGCCTACATGATTTACTTCCGAATGCGCCTTCCCACTATTGACCACGTCCCTGCAATTGGTAGTAACTATTAACTAATTATTAAACTGAAGGTAGTTAAGCAATAATTTAACAGTGCGATTCTTCACATGGAACTTATTTATGACGACGCTCAACATCGCTGTAACCGTTGCGCTGATCAACTTGACGGCGGGGAAAGGAAATACTAAAATTCCCGATTGGGCTAAAATCGTTCTCAACTCAAAAGTTGTGTCCTACATTTCATTTGGGGAGAAGTTGCCACCGGCCGTAATATTTTTTATTCATAAATTCAGAGCATGTTTTAATATTTTAAAATAATTAATATAGCGCCGAGGGTCCATTGTCAAAGTCCGAACTTACTCGAAAAAAGGCGATGGTGAAAATTCGCTTGAAGAGGTCAATGACCCCGGGAAAAACAAACTGCGCAAAGGGGACTGGACTGCGCTCGTCGATTTATTTGACAAAGCCTGTTTCACACTCTTCTCAGCTATATCACTAATCATGGCAATTGCATTGGTAGTTTAAATTTTCAAGCAGAATTTGATCTGTAATAGTCATTGATGTCTGTAATTATGTTAAGCTGTAATAAAATCAAAAAAGTATTGGCTAAGCAAAAATGCATCTGTGCGTGTTCTTTTTGTGCATCCGATGATGAATCGTGGATAAGATCATTTTTTCAAGTACCGGTTTGAGGAGCCATATTTAGTATTGAGTAATTTTAAGTTGTAGTTCACCCTCCTTTACAAAGGTCACTCATAGCCCTTTCTTCTTACCCCACCAAAAGAAGCTTTCCCTTTAATTTATGTAAATTAAGACCAATTGTCTTTATTAGGTCAGTTAGCAAATAGAAGGCCCATTCTCAAAAACAAGCGTGAAGTGATACGTGAAGCTTAGAGTCATCAAAAATGTTATCCTACACATTTTGCTGTCAATTTTATATCCAACTTTCGTCTGAACTACACTGATTCTTCGAAAAATTCCAAGAAATTGGTGAATTTACGGGAACTATATATCATTAATTTTGTTTAAATTGTAATTATCAATTTAAAGCTATTTTTCGCATGATCTTTAAATTGTCACCACGCAAGTTTTTTCTTGACATGTGGAAATCAAAGATTCGAAAATGAAAATTCTTGAAAGTGCTTTCTTCGGTGTATGGTTATGTGCTCCAATATGTGAGTGTCTGAAATTTTGAAATATTTCAAAAGGTTATGATTAACCTCTTAAAATGCCTATTTTTATGTTGTACTATTTTCTGTATTATTTGCAGGGGCATTTAACACTGAAAGTATTCGCGGTAAGCTGTTGGACAATTATGATGCAAAAATTCCTCCTCCGACTCCTAATGAAATGCCAATCAATATCAGCGTCGCGTTGGTTGTCAACTACTTTACTTTGGTTAGCCGTAGAATAATTTTCAAATGTATGAAAATTTTTAAAAATAATTAACGTTCAACTCACTTAGGATGTGGAAGAGCATGTTTTTATAGTCAACGCCTGGATGCAGATGGTTAGATTTCAAAATGGAAATTTTTAAACACTGCATTTACGTCAATTTAAAAAATGAAATTTCTAGAGCTGGACCGACCCTCGTCTAGTATACAATGCAAGTACAGTGTCAGAAATGGTTCTACGCTTTGGTACCGATGAAATTTGGAAACCTGACCTTACTCTTTATAACAAGTGAGGAAACCACTGTTACTATTTTAATTTAGTTTTTAACTGAATTTAGCTAATTAAGTTCCTTTAAAATTAATTTAAATATTACATTCCAGCGCTTATCCCACGGAGGTTGACCACTACGGTGATACGCATCTACTTGTTGCGTCTAATGGGTCAGTGCTTTGGGTTCCGCCGACACGAGCCGCAGCACACTGTACGCTGAATATGATTCTGTGGCCTTTCGACAAGCATACGTGTCAACTTAAGTTCGGGTCGTGGACACATCATGGCAAAGAACTTGATCTCGTCTACGTACCGCAGTCCAACGAAACAACGAAAAACGGCGACTACTTGCTACGTCACACTAACTACATCGAAAACTCCGAATGGTCGCTTCTAGAAAGTTCAGCGGCTAGAAACGCAATGTTTTACTCGTAATGATTCTTTGTTATTAACTAAATTGGAACTAATGAAAAATTTATTTAGTATGAATCATTGGTGACCAATTGCAAAATTATCATTGCTGAAATACTGATTTGTCCTCGTTTCAGATGCTGTCCCGAACCGTACATTGATTTAACTTTTTCCTTTACTGTTCAACGAAATTCGCCATCGTACGTTGCCGTTTTTGTGGTGCCAATTGTCCGTAAGTAATTCTAAAAACAGTTTTTTTAAGCACAAAACTACTTCAAATACTTTTCGTTTAGTTATAGCGATTGTCAATATGCTGACAATGTTGTTACCGCCAACATCGGGCGAGAAGCTGACGTTAGGAGCTATGCAATTTTTCCTTCTTTGCATTTTCCTGTTGTATATTCAAGCCAAGGTACCGGCTCTAGGAGACCATCTTCCACTTTTAGGTGCGTTATTATTTTAAGAATTTTTAATTTTAAAAATATAACCACATTCTAAATTATTTACGTTGTACATCTTTTCAGTGGTTCTCTATGTCTGCAATCTAGCGCTCGTCACGGTGTCCCTAATAATTTCCGTACTCGTCATGAACTTGGCTAGAGCTCAGAAAGCTTCAACTCCTCCCCAATGCTGTCGTGTTTTGTGCAACGCCCAGTTTACAAGGATACTCGGCCTTGGACATCTTCTGCCATTTGTAAATTCAATTCAAGAGACACCGGCCGCTCTACTTTGTCTAAACAAGGTTTAAACGATATTTAGGTACCCAAGTCAAGTCATCGCCGACTCGGGCCAATGAGGTCAACTGGAAGTTCGACTTCGAACACAAGGCCAGGACGCTGGGAGACGGAGCTCAATGGACTGAGCTTAGAGACCGAAACGACGCCGGAAGAAGATTCGGCAAATCTCGTCGACATCGACGCATCACGCCCAATGGCCAATGCCGAATGGATCCTCATCGCTTCCATGATTGACCGAGTTGCTTTTATCGTTTACCTATTTACCAATTTTGTCCTGCTCCTTGCATGCTTGTCCTAAATTTTTGAAACCAGTGTAATGATGTCCTCCTCTTAAGGAATTAAGTTTTTACTTGTTTTTACCTATTTAAGGTTTTAAAATAATTTTAATTATTCAACTTTTTATATTTGATGAGAACAGCTCATTTCTTTGTATCTTTTTGGCTTACTAAACGTTACGAAATAAAACTAAAGAAAAACATCGGCTGGTGATCACGACCTGCAGTTTGTCAGTATTTGCTGACAGGTTTACTGCGCATTATGGATTAATCATTTGGTGTAGCAATATCTTTCAGCTATCACTAATCACTCTGTGTACTAATAGATAATAAGGAGTGACAAGCTGATGATTATAAATTGCAACTTATTTCAAGGCGTTTACTTTTAAAGCAGCAAAACGTCGATTACTGAATGCATTAAACTGTTTACTAACGAAAAAAAAAACGACTTTTGCTGAGATCCAGCCACGCTACGCTATTCTGACTCATTTTTTTACCTATATTATCTGTCGTGGCAAGGTGAGAAGGTGAGCGTGACCACATCGTTGAACCTGAAATGCTAAAATAAATTGTAGGTTCAGATTAGTTTGTGTCATCATCGGACGTATTGCACTTCGCACGGCTTTTACAATTACAACCGTTCCGCCTTCCATTTTCTACGTCAGGTTCTGAAGTGAATTGTGGTCCACCAAGAAAGTAGGTAGGCTTCTGATGTTACTAATTAATCAATTACCCAATTAAGCAACCCTATTTGTTTTTAAATTTTTGAATGTAATGCACAATAATAAGTCCTATAACAAACAATACACAAGATGATTTTGGAGCGAAATAGAGGGGGTTGAAATTTGACAAAGGGCGGAGGGGAAGAGGGTGGAATTTGTAAAACCAGAGTTAAACAATTAACCAGATCTAACAGATTTAAATTAACAATTAACCAGATCTTATCCTTAGTTGAAATAGCATTTGCGAATTACCATTGCCAACTGTAGTTTTCAATCCAAAACGTAATTATTACTTAAGAAAGACGTCAGCTTCTAAAGTAACAATAGTCAATAAAAAGTTTTATTACTTTAAAAGGAATACATGATGTTGTTTTTCCACGTTATAAAATTATCCCGTTTGTTTGTCCCTTCAGGTCAAAATGAAAGTATTCTTGACGGCGGTCCTTCTTTTGACGGGGTTCTCCCTTGACGCCGTGGACGCTGGGCCAGCGGCCTATGGTATTTGTCAAGCTGGCTGTGCGGCGGTGGTGGTGGCCTGTTACGCCGCTGCCGGAGCCGTTTTCGGAACAGTGACGGCTGGCGTTGGAGTTCCAGCGGCAGTGCTTGCGTGTAACGGGGCTTATGGAACGTGTCAAGGGGCCTGTTGGGCTGCACTCTTAGTTCCTACCCCTTGAACTTACCCCCAAGCGTTGAATTAAGTTAATTAGCTAAATAACTCGTCTCAAGCACTATGTTTTAATTAGTTGATATCAAACCAGGATTTCAATTGGGTGACTGTATTAATGTAAAGTATCTGCTGATCTCCATATTTTCTGGTGTTCATATAAAGAAAATTGACTGAATAAAATACTTTCTTATTAGTGAATTGGATTTGGAGGATGGAATGGCTAGATTTCAATTATTCGTAACAAAAAGTTTATGTGCATTAATTTTAAGAATGAATTTTCATATTTTGCAAATAAACTTAACTAAATAAGTACAATTAGGAAGTTTAGTCTTAAGTTTGGATGTGAATTCTAATCTATGCAAAACATAACATATTCTGTATATTTAAACTTAATTAACTAATCTCTACTTTTTGTTCAATCGTTTTTAATTATAGCATAATTGTTGCCGACTTAATGTTAAAGTGATAAAGCTTTTTTGGAAAAAATGAAAGTTTCATGTGTCCAGCTCCAGACAAAGCAGCTGAGAGCTGACTTAATTCCAGAAAATCCAGATTCAAGTACACGGTAAACTAATTAGGCTTTAATTGGTCAATTATCTTAAACTAATACGACCCTATAGACAAAAAAAAATTGGCATTGAAATGCAATCCTCCTCTCAAGATCACCTTATAAACTGGGAGCCAATTCGTAATTGAAAACAGGTAAGAAGTAATTGATGGCTATTTACAAAGCATTTGTAATTAATGTATACAATAACATCATTTTTACTTTACCTAATCAATCATCCTTCATCAATAGGTTTTTCATTTAGTTTTCATTGGTTTTTTACTTTAGTTGGTCGAAATGGTGATGGCAATTCAAGCAGTTCTCGGCGTCGCCGTCATCGTCACATCCAGTGGATTCCTGTGGTATTACCTAAGAGTGCGCCATCATGGAACCCAACGTAGAGGACCAAGAAAGCTACTGAACGACCAAAATGTCAAGCATGAGCTAACACTACTTGAAAGTATTCAAGTATCCCACAACACGCGGAGGTTCAGATTTCAATTGCCAGAGGATTCTTGTCTGGGACTGCTTCCTGGGCAGCACATAAACCTTTCCGCAAATATTGATGGATCTCTGGTGGTACGAACTTATTCTCCCGTCACCACCGACCGAGATGTTGGCTTCATGGACATCGTAGTCAAAGTAAAATGCCGATACACCTACGTTGATAGAAGGCTTATTTGTAACTTTGACAGAATGGTTCGAATATTTAGGTGTATTTTAAAGATGTACATTCCCAATTCCCCAACGGTGGCAAAATGTCACAGTTTCTAAACAGTATGAAACCTGGAGAAACAGTTCACGTTCGAGGTCCGGCTGGGAAAATGGTGAGAACCAGCAAACTGCTTCAATTCGGCATAAAATTGTATTTTATTTTAAGTAATAGGTTTACGACGTTGCTGTCGGCAAATTCATAATCAACGCAAATAAAAAGTCGCCGCAGAGAATCATTAAAGCGAGTCAGATCAATATGATTGCAGGTAACCTAAGAATCTATTAAGTCCTGCGAAATTCCCAGTGTTAAATAACTATTTTCCGGAATTTGTCTGTCGTAGGAGGGAGTGGTATAACTCCAATGCTGCAAGTTCTCAACGCAATTTTTACTGGAGAGCGTGAATCTCAAATTCAACTCAAAACGTCAGTTTCCTTAATTTTTGCCAACCAAACCGAAGACGACGTTCTTTGTCGTTCTTACATTGAACAAATTGTTGAGAAGTATCCCGAAAGACTGAAAGTTTGGTATACGCTTACTTCTCCGCCGGAAGGTAAGTTCTTGTCTCAAAAATAGTAATCGTACAAATTACTATTTGAGAGTACTATTTCATTAAAGATAATAATTAGTATAATACAGTACGAAATGCTAATATACTTATTTAATAGACTGGCACTATGGAATCGGTCGTGTCAATGCTGAAATGTTCAAAACGCATCTATTTTCGCCATCTTCCACCGGAATTCAATTACTTTGCGGCCCAAATCCAATGATATCTACTTGCCTAGAAGCGCTGATGGAATTAGGGTATGACGCTGAAAGGTGCTACGCATACTGAGGAAGGATGTAAATATTCTATACTAAACCTTAGTCACTGGCAATAAAGTGCCCTACTTTACGTTACGCTTATCCTACTCGAAAAATTTTAAGAGTTTAACAACAACATGAAATAATAAAATTATAGGTTGGTATCATCATCATCGACGCTACAAAAAAAGATTTGAGCCGTTTAGAGCTTTCTATGTCAACCGAAATTTGACAAGAATTTCTAGTTTGTTTCTTTGGTTTTGCTGCCGAGCAATTACCACTTTCGAAAGTAATAATTGCTCGAAAGCCTGCGAGCAATTATTAACTCTCGTACAGTTTAGGATTGGACTTTTGTTGTAATTTATCAGGCAAATCGCTTAAAATGGCTGTTTCAGTTAAGAATGAGAGTGAAGGAGAGCCCAGTTCTTTGGGGAAAGCAAAGCAGAGCGTTTCTTGGAATCATGAATCTGTGTTTAAACATGGAAGCACTGACAGTGCGGCTGAGAACCCTGAGGATATGCATCCTACTCATGGTCGTCAATCCATGCGGATTTCGCACTTTGACCCGGGTAGACTATCCCGGCGGATTTCGACCTTTGAACCTGGTCGAAATCTTCACCAATTATCTGATGCTGACCATACTTCGGTTAATTTCCAAAGGCAATCCAGTACAACACAACCTCAGGAGGTCAACTGTTTCATGTGTATAGCAAAATGCATTACAACTAATCATCGAGGAACGTATTTACAATTTTTGTATTTTACAGCAATATTCGCAACGCGACAGTTAGCGTCGAAGGGAAACAGGGAATTATATGTGAAGTACTCTGTTCGAGAACTCATTATTTACACCCTCTATCTGGCCATATTCTGCACGAGTAATTAAAATAATTTCTTGCATGATAATTTAAAAAAAAAATTAATGAAATACTTATTTTAGTGGTTTTTGTGAATTACTCGTCGTCCAACTACTACTACACGAAGGTGATGCGAGACCTATTTGTGGACAAAGCCGTCACGAGGGATTCAGATGTAGATGCTGACAATACAAAAACGTTTGAAACGTCTACTGATGTCCGTGACTTTTGGAATGTATACGGAATTTGATTCTCAAAAAAAGTCTAGTAATCATTGAAAAATGGAAACCTATATTTTTCTCTCACATAGTATGTTGAAGGCCCGATGCTTGAAGGGCTCTATTGGGAAAATTGGTACGGAGCTGCAGGAGCCGATAAAACGAATGTTAAAAACTTATACGTTCAAGAATTTGTGAGCACTGAGGAAAAGAAGTACGGAATTTTATACGAGAATCAACTAATGGGACTTCCCCGCCTCAGACAGGTAACTATTGCAGCACTTTGTAAGCGATTGTCTAATTTTCAAGCTCCACTTAGATTCGAGTGGTCCATGCACCTTGTCCTGTGGCAGACAATTTTCGCCAGCTTCATCGTGAATGTTTTCCCGAGTATAGTTTCAGCGATGAAGACACAGGGGACAATGCGAAGCAATGGAAAGACTTTCCAAAACTTAATCAAAATTCTGCTCAGGAAATCAAGGACGCGTAATTAGTTTTTAATTAAAAGCAATTGAAATCATAATGTAATAATCATCATCATAAATTATTATTCTATCATCATTGACTGTAAGCATACTGTTGTCTTACAGATGGAGTTACAAAGAAGGAAGTTCTGGAAGCTGGCACTGGGGTCACTTGTCCTGGTATACTGGAAATGGAGCTGTTCTAAATTTGGAACGCGTCTACGCCAGTTCTAAACAAAGAATGAAACAATTAAAACAAAATTTGTGGATTACTCGGGCCACACGAGCAGTCTTCCTAGATTTCACGGTTTACAATGCAAATATCAATTTGTTTTGTGTTGCAAAGTAAGTAATTTTTAACACTGTTTTCCTATTTTTCTTATTTTTGAAAAAAAAATTTTTTTTTGAAAAGATATTGAAAATTACTTTAAATATTGTCCACACTACACCTTGGATAGGCTCGTTTGGGAATTTCCTGCCACTGGGGGCGTCACGACCTCTTACACACTCCGAACAGTCAAATTAATACGTTATAAAACGTTCACCGAGTACTACGTGGTTCTTCCTGCTGAAATCCTCTTCATCATTTTCACCCTCTACTACTTAATTCAGGAACTAGTCGAGATGTGTCATTTGGGATGTCCAGCATACTTGCTGGATTTCTGGACGTGGCTTGACGTTACCATTCTAATTGTATAAAGACAAAAATCATTTATTTTAAAGTCGAAAATATAAGCTTCTGGAAATCGAATTTTTCAGGCGTCAATGGTGTGCATTGGCTTCAGTGTCTACCGTTATATACTTGTGGAGGATACACTGGATGGCTTGACCAAGGACTCCAACGAATTCCATAATTTTGAATTTCTGGGCTACTGGGAGACGCAGTTTAATTATGCTGTTTCGCTGTGTCTGTTTTTCTCATGGGTCAAGGTCTTCAAATACATTTCATTTAATAAGACAATGAGTCAGTTGTCCAGCACTTTGTCACGGGTAAATCTCACTTTACTGCAATAATGCAATACAATTTTAACAATAATAATTATTATTGATGTATTCGTAGTGCGCAAAGGACATTGGCGGATTCGCCATAATGTTCTTCATTGTCTTCTTTGCTTTTGCGCAATTGGGCTACCTACTCTTCGGATCTCAGGTAAGTCTAAATAATTGTAAATAAGATTCTAGAGGTTTAAATGCATTTCAAAGATGTTTGCTTCTTTTTTCATCCAGGTTGAAGATTTTAGTACTTTTATTAACGCCACTTTCACCCTTTTGCGACTTATACTCGGGGATTTCAACTTCCGGCAAATTGAAGCAGCAAATCGAGCGCTTGGTCCTATCTTCTTTCTCGCATATGTCTTTTTCGTATTTTTCGTTCTGTTGGTAAGTGGTCCAAATCTAACAGTATCTTGCCGCAGCCTGTATAAAAAAATAATAGTAGTAAATTATTTTGTAACGTTTAAATATGTTTCTATTTATATGTATCTACTTTTCTTTTACACAGAACATGTTCTTAGCTATTATCAATGACACATATAGTGAAGTGAAGGCCGAAATCCAAGCCCAACGAAATGAATTTGAAATTGCCGATTACTTTAAACGTTGGGGAAACAACATTAAGGGGAAAATTGGCAAAAGAAATACAAAGTTGGATGCAGAGGCTTCAATTAAATTAGCTGCCGCCGATGGTCAAATTACTTATGATGAACTACGTGCCAATTTGATTCGGTTCAAAAATCAATTTCTTAAAAAGAGAATACAAATCAGAATAACCTTACGTTGTACCTATTTTTAGCACTGGATTTAATGACCTCGAAATTGAACTATTCCTGGCACGGTTTGATTTGGACCAAGATCGTGCTCTGGACGAGGAGGAGACGCAGCAGGTATTGCATGATCTGGAAGGAGAAACGATTCTGCATGAAGGTGAACTGCATTATCACAATGCCATTGCGATGCGTACTGAAAGATCCAATCGTCGCTCAATGTTTATTCCTCAGTCAGAAGATTATACTAGGTGAGAAAGACAAATGCGTTTTAATTTAGGAAAATCACAATTACCATTTTGATTTTAGCCTACAAGAAAGAGTTCAAGTGATTGAAACGGCACTTACAGAATTTATTCACAAAGCCGCAGAAATAATGGATAGGGTGCAGGCAAGAGAGACTCAAGTGAACAAAGAATATGCAACTATCGAAATTCCTGAAAAACAAACGCTCCTCTAACGCATCAAAAGTTTGCACTTTGACGGAGTTAAAAAAGTATTGACATTATTTAAATTCAGAATCGAATTATTCAATAACGGATCGAGACATCCTGTATCAAAAGTGATTAATTTTTGGTCTGCTTTTATTTTTTTGGTATTTTTGAGTTTTTGATTTTTTTTCTTTTGATTTTCTAATTAGATGAAGGTAGGTGTGCCAATTGAGGTTAAATAATTAATTATTTACGAATTAAACTTAAGAACACAGCCGCGTGAAATTTCCAGTCGTAACCCTTTCGCCAAGTGCTAAATACCCATTCGAGGAACTAAAACACAAGGCTGACCAAATGACGTTTGCGCTGCGCACGAAAACGAATCTCAAGTGCACATAATAAGAATGTTAAGCAACGTTAAGGGGCTGAACATTAAAAAATATAAAGCAAATAAGTCTTAAATGACTGAACACCCTGTAATGGAACTGGTAATGATAAATTAATTGTAAATTAAATTGTCTTCCTAACTTAACTACTGCTGCATTGTCTCGCCCTTGCACCAATACTTCTGGCCTCTCCGGGTGATATGCTCTGAAAAATTGTATCCAGGTTCCGTGATATTACTAGACGCTGCCACGAAGAGAAGAAAACTCCGCGAATTCGATCGAAAGAGTCCTTGTCGTAGACAGATCTGGCTGTATTAGTATACTCAAACGGTTCTAAACAAAAAGATGAGTTTTATGATCTTTTTAGTACATGCATAATACCAAGTAAGGCCTCTTACCTTCGATACAGATATGTTTCCATTGATATGCATCATTCTTGGGTGCCCGGTTATTAGAACAAGCTCTTACAGTCGTCGTGCCGCCATTTCGAATACATACTGCACTAGTTCGGTAGCTATATAACATTATTATATTGTTAAGAAACTTAACAGAACAGACGATACATTCAAAATTCGAGAATTTAAAATGTCTAATGTTCACTTTTGATATTGTTTATGGGCTTTATTAGCTATTACTCAGTTATTTTACTTTAATTTTACCCAAACTTACTCAAACTTGACAGCAAAATATTCTAGGAAGCCCACAAGGAGTTCTCCCAGTGATTGGTTATTGTCGATATTGTCCGCGGTAGGACCATCTGACAGGGTTTTCTTCACTCTCCAAATTTCTGCCAAATGCTGGAATCGATCAGGGTGAGTATAGGCAATTTGGAGAGCAGGAATTTGTTGGAGAGCAGGAAGTACACGTGGGGAAACGGCGTGTTGAAGGAAGTGAATGACCATTAGTGCCAGAGAATAGCTGGACAGGGTCATAAGCTTAGCATCGTTAATTCCCTGCACTTGCGCCCAGAGCTTCACTACGAGGACCAGAGGGCGCACGCGCCAATCACAAAGAGCATACGAATGCAGGAGGCTGGAATTCCGAATTCCCACAGAATTGTTGACGTTGATATCCACGTCAATACCTTGGACATTTTCACGCAGTTTCAAAATTGGAACTTTAGCCAGGATAAGTTCCTTCCGAGTTAAATTCGGAATCTGTTCAAAGAGAGGGCACATCGCTTCCAAAATGTCAATTGCCTCTGCCCGTGGGTTCACTTCATTTCGGTGGTCGAGAATGAGACACATATCGACATCAGAAGTATTGCTTCCAAATCCCGAAATTGTGGATCCCACCATTTCCAAGTGATACGCAGGATTGTATTTCTATAAAAAAAAATATTTCAAATAATTTATTTTTGTCTTCCAACATAACTTAACTAGATGAAATGGAATTCACTTATTCAAGTTTTGCTTTACCCGCACACATTCCGATAAATCTCGCCATAGTTCCAATTTCTTCGTAAATGTTTCCAGCGTCTGTTGGTTATTTTGAAATTTCGTCCACACCTGTTTCGACAACTAAATGAAAACGATTAATTAATGAGACACATTTAAGTGATTTTTTGTAAGCGAGAAAATGAATTTAAAGAAAGCTATGAGGGTGTGTAATTCCTATGTGATTTTTTTTTTAAAACTACATAGTTTGCGTAGGAAAAGTATTATAACGTTGTAGGAAACGATTTTTTTAGTCAAGTGCGAATTTACCCTGGAGTTAATTGAATTATACATTTTCCAAAAAACCAATATTAGCAACAAATAAGAGTTACAAGAACTATTTAATCCAGTGCAGTGAAGTTAGGATCAATTTTGATTTCATTTTGCGTGCTATCCAAGGCAATACCAATTCTTTATTCTTGTAATCTTCGCAATAATTTGTTAAATTAGTGTCGTTTATAAGTCCCTTATTGTTTTTAAACTGGTTAGGTATGAGTTCAAAGTAAAAATTATGTCAACTGGAATCTCTACCAGTATTTCTTCTTAATCGTGAAGCAATAAACAATAAACGTGGAAAGAATTAGGAACGAATTCGAAAAAGCGATATTACAAAAAAGAACGAATTTGTGTTTTTTTTGAATTTTTAAATACTACCGAAATAAGAAAAAAATCAATCTGTTTCCTATGCTTCCGATTTGTAAGAAAAATCCCTATCTCCTACATTGTTGTAGTGTATCCTAAGTTGTATCCTAATACAGGTTGGATAAGTTGGAGTCACCCAGTAAATGAGTAAGTTTTGAATCAACAATAATGGCCATCCTAGATTACCTTCTCATATTCGTGTCCTATTGGAGCTAACTCATCTGGCTTCTCAGATTCGTCCACATAATGGAACCTGTCCAACAATTCGTCAATCCTTAGTGTATGATTGCACCGCTCTTCAAAGCCGTAAGACTTTCCGTCCTCCCAAAAACGACGGTGAAATGGCTGCTGTGGATTTGGTGAACGATTGATGAAACCGCCGTTAGACGCTCTGCTACAAACAAAGTAGAGAATACTTTGTTATTGGTGAAATTATCGACAAGGACCACACAATACGAAAACATATTTGAACTCGATAACGGAACGGAATCTTCTGAAAACCTTCTGCCTGACGCCATGTACTGGACTGCAAACTCCAAGTCGCAAATTTTTGGCTGACACTTTGCGTAAACAACATAAATACTATTTCTCGAAGGGGTTTTCCAACGAGATCTAAATGATCTAATCGCAATATTGTAGAAACTAGAAACGCAAGCTGTTCAAGGATACTTGTCGAGCCAACAGATTAATTCACAATGAACGAAACAATGAAACAAAGCGAAAATGGACATGGAGTATAATCTTGTTTCCAGTGTACCTTTTCTTATGTGCTCCAGGATTAGTCCCGTGACTTGGACTTTCAGGAAGCTGTTGGGGGTGACATAGTTCATCAATTCCTTCCGGCTCATATGCCCAAGTCAATCCCCTCTGTACCTCCGACAAATTCAAGGCCTGTTTGCCAGGTTCTGAAAATTGAATTTCTGGGAACATAAAATGTGGGCCGGGGTTAAAGAGTGGTCCATGTGACAACAAGGGATCAAAATTTGAAGATTGGAAAAAGTGTGGATATGGAATTTGTCCATTCTGAGGTGAGAATAGTTCATAGGTCGCTTCCCCTCTGCGATGTCCTTGAGCGCTGCCATTTCCATTTTGGTAGTGACTATTGTAGCGAGTAGCTGAATGATGAAAGTGGTCAGTCCCCGTCGAACTACCGCCGCCACGAGTTCCATGAACATGAAACTGGTGATGGCCATGCCCAGCAGGTGGGTAAGAATAATAGCTTGGCTTAGTTTCAGTAACGTAGTTGATATTTTGAAACCGATTTGCTGATATGCCTGAAGAAGACTCATGTGCATGTGTGGCTGGCAGAATTTTAGGGGCACCGTTAGTCTTATCCTTGGATACCAGATCGTTGAACAGAGGTGTTAGATGCGTTGAGTCTTGTGCCAGCTTGGTGTTTACAACCACGGTGACCGTGGGAACAGGCGATGGTGAAATGTTTCCGCTCTTTCCTTCATCTTCTTCACTAGTGTATGCAGTCAGGTTGGCATGAGTTTCATCTACAGAAGAAGATGAGGATAGAGTGTCAGTGAGCTTGTCACTGCTTGTAGACACTACTGAGCTGGGACGGGAATACGACAGCTGCGTGACAGAAGAGGGTGATATCGCACCTGAAGAGACTGGAGCAGCCGCTGAACCAGTTCCTGTAGAAGAATGTGGATGGCTAATGCCGTTTTGATCTGAGGAATGACGATTATGAAAATTTTGATGGCTTTGCTGATAGTAGTTGTTCCGATGATAATTGTTGTACTGGTTATGATGATGTCGATAATGTTGATGGTTGTTGGGAGCATGCTGATAGTTGTTGTTTTGCTGGGATGCGTAATGGTCATTATGGTAGTAATTATTTCGTCTAAGCAGAAAACAAGCACGAAATAAAGGTTCAAAACAAAAACAATAAAGTCAAAATATACAAAACTAAATCTGGTAAAACACCGACAAAACATTGAACTTGATACAGAAGCGAAACCGATTAGAAATAAGTAAAACAAATGACGTAAACTGAAATTAAAACAAAACACAATCCACTCACTCGCCTCCGACTTTTTTCAGGACTGCAGCTGCAGCAAGTCAGCCGGAGTTTCATTGTTATCCTAATTTCTGTGAATTAGGGGATTTAACTGATCTGAGCTTGAAAGCAGCTTTACCAAGTATCAAACACGTCAGTGTCAACCTTACATAGTTATCGAACAGTATGAGTTAGATTATAATTAAAACTAAGTTTTGTATTAACTTACTTATAATTTCTCCCTCCACCTCCACCACCATAACCGTTGTGCTGATGATGATTATTGCCATTGGAGTAGCCATTATTGTAGGGATTATTGTATCCATTATTGTACGAGTAGTGTGGATTATGCCCTTGGCGGCCTGGTCGCTGGTAGTTATTATGATAGTAATTCTTGCGCTGATACCCTCCATCTACACGGCCACCATTTGTCGAGTTTCCATTATTTTGTGCAGTAGTTCCGGCACTGTTTCCCTTATAGAAATTTTCCTGATTGTCTTTGGCCACATCATCCAGCGAAAGTATTATTGTCTGATCTTGTACCTCCATGGTGCAGTTATAGTCCTAACCGCTGACCACTCTAGGACCTGTAGATACCAAGAGAAGTATGATTGCCAAATGCCAAACTTCCTTATAAGGGCCTCCTAACCTAATCAAGCACGAGCTTTACTTACAAAAGAAAGCGAAATCGGCTTCACGGTAATATTAGACAGCTTAATCAAACGAAGAGCAGTCTATGAAGCGTAATTTAGTGGCTAGGTGCAGTTCAGTTCAGGTACCTTTGACCTACAGGAGAGTGACCCAACGTCCCGTGACTAAAACTACACGGCCGATGTCAGGGAGGCTAAGTCAAGGACAGGCAAGTGTAACTCAAAGGGACTTTGCCTTTGCATTGACTGGCTGAGCTAAGGTATAAGACAGAAACAGTCAATCATGAGCCTCTCCCTAGTCGAATCATGGTATCCTTATCGTATCGTATCGTGGGTACCCTTTTGTGACCCAGAGGCATGTCACAGACGCTTGTCAACAAGCAAGTCTCAAAATTGGCGATGACGGATACTCCCACTACTCCCACTCACTACTGTGCTTCTTTTTGGGACGGCCACAGTCGTCAAAGACGAACCAGACTCTCCCAGTCCCAACCAGATCAGCTTTACTGCTAAGGAATTAACTGACTTACTTGGTTAGTATTGCTCCCGAATGGTAGAAGTCCAAGTGACAGACTGGAGATCCCCTAGGTCAAAGGTCAAAGGTCACTTAAGTACCCCTACATGCCCTTCGTTGACAGTTGACTTGGACGGAGAGAATGATCCTTGTACAAAGATAAATAAACAGAGCTGAAAATTGCGCCTTTTTATCAGAGAAAGTGAAAATCAATACTTTCTCCTTTGAGATGCTTGCAAAAGTGCTCAGTAGAGCTCACGACTTTCTCTCTAACAAAAGTAAAAAAAAAAACCTCTACCGGTGCATCAGCGTTTCAATTTTCAATTTAGCGCTCTTTACTAACGTTAATTGACCTCTTCTTAGGTATGATTTAATTGATATTTATTAATATTAAATATTTACAAATAATTTTTCAATTCAAATCAGCAAGAACCACGAGGTAATTGTTGTGACGTGATTAAATTGCAAATTGTAACAATTGAAATGCAAGCAATTCGCGATCAAAAATTAATTTCATTTATTAAAACTAATTTTTCTTTTAGTTCAAGATAAATTAAATGTTTGGTAATGACAAGGTGAATTTGTAATTAATTCAAAGCCAAAATCAAATAATTGAAAGCCTGGATAATATTGAAATGAATGCTGCACAGGTCACTGTAATATCAGTTTAAGTTAGATAATTTTTGAATTAAATGTCTCGGCTTGGCGGACTTTCACTTTTTCAGAGTACATTTTCCAAGTCTTTCGTTGGATCGTGATGCCTCTTTCGTACTCTGCACTTTCATAATTGATGAGAATTAAAGAAAAGTTCATTTCCTGGGCTGTTAATGGGTTAGCTCGAAAGAAAGGTGGGTGAGTAATAGCGTTTAAGAGGTTTAAGCTACTATTTTGAGATTTTGTCCATCATTTTGTATGGGAGTAGACGGTGCTTTGGAGCTAGCACGAGCTTCCGTCTTCCGGAAGTGTTTTACATCCTTAGCAGAACCTTTCACTTCGAGTGCCTTTTCCTTCTTCAATTTCCATTGAAGCGAAAAATATTTCAATTTCCTAGGCATAAATCAAAGAAATGGCTACGGAGGTGACGGAAATTAACAATATCTCAATTAAAAATTCAAATTAAGAGGAAACCTCTCTAATACAAGTACAGTGGTAGTATTTCTTACAAAAGCCAACCTGCCTATCTACGAGCAAATTTCATAAAAACTCCAACAAAGATTTCAATTCAACTTCCCGGAAGTAAATTTACATAAATAACAATAAGCTTGTTTACAAAAAGAATGATCTTACATGCAACTACCATGTACAACGTTCATGTATCCATGTTCTATGTATGTCTAGAAGAGTGTGGAATTAGATCTGTAAATTACCTAGATTATCACAGGCAGAGAGCCCGAAGGGTACGAAAACCCATTTGTTAAGAGTTTGTATCGTTTTGGCTATTGTGGCGGCGGCGGTGGAAAACGATTTGTCATTGTTTGCCGCTTTTGTAAAAGTACACCGTGCCGCATTATTGTTCATTATCACCAAAGCCCAGTGGCAACATTACTATCAAACTTTATTTCAAACTTTGAGATTCTAAGTAGTTCCATTTGTGGAGAGGAGGAAGTGTATACTTAAAAGGGGGGTCCCTTGAAGGGTCCCACCTGAAAATTATACCTTCTAAAATAATCCCTAGGTCCAAGGCTTCAAGGCCCATTCTTCCAAAACCCCAAAGTTTATTCAGTTAAACTTTCTTTTGTTGTCTCCCTTTGAGGGGGCTCTGGAGGGAAAGGATTTAGTGTAACAAATTGGGTTGATTACAGCCTTCCTTCCAAGTGTTAATGTCAAATGCACTATTAAAAGTTTCAAAGATATGAATGAATCAAAGGACTATTGTGAGCTCAAGTGGGATTTGCATTTTAATACTCTACTACTATCGTACGGGGAAGATTTGTCTTGATTCTATAACATTTCTAGATAATCGTCGGCAAACTCAAGGAAAGCTACAGTAATTGTTCCCATTTCCTTTTCAAAGCTTCTTTTGCAGTAGATTGTTACACTTCTTCATTTCATTCTCTACCCGAGTACACCTCAAACATGTGACACGCGATACACACAAGAAATTTTTTTTTTGCTATTTCTGGACCCTTGAGTCACACAAGGCTGTCCACAAGTCAATGTTCTGAAAATAAAATTAATTACTTCGAGGCAAAGAATATTCTTTCCAATGTGTATTTTTACTAAAAATACAACAAAATTTATCATCAAAATTATGGATGTTTCCAATAATTTTTCAATATTTTTTAATTTATAAGTCACAGTTTAAGCAATTCTTAAATCTCCTCTGTTAAAACTCGAATCATTTTAGGCTGATGGTTGTTAGACGTGGTTTGGTTTGTAAAACAATTTTTAACGTATCTAAAAATAGTATGTTAAATAATTTCGAATTCTTTTAGTAATTGAAGTGTTGCAGAAAAGTTACGGTATACATCTTATGACGATTACAGAAAAGATGCGTAAATTCGTTGTAAATCGTAAAGGCAAATACATGGAAATTATACTGATGATAAATTCAATTACAGTGCGTTTATTAACTGTTAAAGGCATTCTAGAAAGCGTTTGAAGGGCAGAGGCCCTTTGAATCTGAAGAAGTGCTAACTTTTGTATTTTGTATATTTTCCATTGTGCAGACCACAGTGTGAAATGTAGTTAGAGGGTCGCTTAAGGGTTAAATTTGGCTTGGTTGGAAGTGAAGTGGGAAAATGAAGTGTGAAGGGGTTATTTGAATTGAAGACATAATTTTCACTGGGTCTAATTTGATTTGGAGCTGCGAGAAGGCGTAGTGGAAAAGCAAACATCTGCTTCCAGCTTTCACCATTTTATTTTCCATTATTCAACCCTTTCAAATGAAGTACTTGACTCTCCAAAATCTGTTTACTTATACATGTGCCTAATAGGCACAATTATTTAAATCACCTTTTCACACTTCGAAGAGACTCTTCAATGAACGTTCATTACCTCCAATTTACCAACACTTTTCTCTATTTTTATCTCCCACAAATACAGTCAGCCTAAAAATTATTGTAAATTATAAAATTCCACAAAATTCGACGCCGTTCGAGACATTTTTATTTATTTGCAGAAACGATTTACCACATTAACAATGTTGGATTACAAATTGCAAATGGTCAGGCTATTCTAGATTTTTATCAATTTCGATCAAATTGAATTGCCATTTTTTAAATAATTTTTTTGGATTTATATTTAAACGCGCGGCGGTTTTCATTAAAAAAATCAAAAGTGAAAATGCAAATAAGTATAATAGAATACATAAATAAATAAAATAGAAGACACTCTTTCCCTTTTTGAAAACGAGAAAAACTAAAAATGTTGTTAAGATCCAAAGTTGAATTATCTCCAGTTTCATTTGTTTGGTGCGTGTACGAAAAAGGGGTTTTGATTGGATTTGTGTGACAGAAGATGGGTTTTGATGTGTATTAACAAGTTGTTCTACTTGTGATCTGAACATATGTTCTCATCCCAATCCACATTTGATTTTGAAGGGAAGAGGCTTAGGTTAAGGGATCTCTGGCTGGTTTGCATTTGATTTTGAAAAGAAGCCGGAGAGGCTCTAATTGTAATTCCTTGACGGAAGAGATCAAAATTGAGTCTAAAGCGTATGTATGGCTGGGAATCAGAATTTTGAGAGCATTATTTTAAAAATCAATTTGGAAGGAGTTAGGAATTAGGGAAGAAAGGGTGAGTGGATTGGATTTTTACAGCGAGTAGGCCTCACTACATTCAGTGCTTTCTTAAATTGGCCTAATCGGATCAACATGTCTTGTTCTCCGTCAAGGGAAATATCTCTCTCTTCTGTCGGAATAGGATTAAAATGTTACCCTCAACAAATACAGATTCAAACTTACTCCACTTAAACTCCATTTAAACAGCATTAGGATTTACAATCATTATATATAATTAAAAAATATAAATAAATCAACTCTTGTTTTTTTTTAATTTCACTTTGCACGATTTCGTTTGTCGATTTGAGCACATTCAAGTTCTTTTTAAACTTTATTTACGAGTTTGAGTTGGAGAAATCCTGAAAAAAAATATTTTAACACGATCTTTATTTTTAGTATTATTTAAATTTGTATAATTAATTACCAAAAGGCTGTACTTCAATAACAAAATGTAAGCTAACTTTGGAATAGAATTTAAGCAGAATTTATGGTGCTAACATTATTAGTAGTAAATAGTATGTAAATATTTTTGCTTGTAAATCTTTCTATGAAAGCAAAGTTAGTTGTTTATTTGAAACCTTGAATAGGATTGATGAGGCCTAGCTAATAGGAAGGGTTGAATTGAATTGAACTCGACTGTCACTCGTACTTACAGAATTCGCTTTCTCCACTTATGGCCAACGGAAAATGGGCCTCTTTGGGAATGAATAATGAGAAAGTGAAAGGCCTTTCCTTCATTTACTGGGTCCTGAGAAAGTGGAGGGCTGGCGCGGAGGGAAAAACTTTTTAAGGCTCTTAATCATTATCACAATAACGGCCTATTAGTCCAAGGAAGAAGACGCTGGAGAGGGGAAAGTAATCATTAGCAGCGGTTGGACGAAGAAAGTTCCAAACAGCGACTTAAGACTTTCTCCAGCTTACGCATAATGGGAATTTTACCCTAAGTAATCCGCTTCCGACTTTTTTTTCTTTTTTTTTACTTTCACTACTCTCCACTATTAACTTTGACGCTCCTAGTTGATCCCAAAAAGTATTTAAAGGTAATTGAGTTGCATGTTAGTTAATACAGTCTTTTGTTGAACTGATCATTTTCGTAAGATATGGTATGTTTGCAACCTAAAACTCGTCATCATTTGACGAATAATTTGGTAAGAAAGAAAGGGCAGAATTTTAAGGCAATCAAAAATAAGAAAGGATATCTTGAAATTTTTTTTCTTTACAAAGTTTATAACTTAGAATACAATTCACTGCAAATTTATTTATCGAATCTAGTTTTCTACATATTCAACTACATACATATTCAAATAGTTGTATTTCAGTTTAGTGTTACTTTTAGAATGGTTTTTTAATGATTATCCGAGGGTGATTATTTGTCCTTTTTCAAACACTTGGTGAGTGCGGCCATTGCCTCGAGAACTTGTCCTTTTAAAGAGAGAGGTATACCCAGGGGCAGTGTTATGTAATTCAAAAAGAAAGAGAATAAAATGGAAGATTTCAATTTAACAAACAAGAATGAACTGCGGAGTCAGACTAAAACGGATTTAAAATCATTTTAAAATTGTTAAAGATAGAGGGACAGGAGAGGAGATTTGATTTGAGACTCAAATCTGACAGATGTCATCTTTCCTAGGGTTGGGATTTTTTCTCATTTTTTTTAAAAATTGCATTAAAACAGGGCCTTTGACTATGGGGCTGTGTTATAGTGGAGCATGACAGGAGTTTTATTATTCAAAAGACTTGTTTTTGTTCTACCACCAACTAGGGTATTAAACAATGTATTTTCTACTCGGAACAGTTGACAAACGGAAAATAAGGCAGTGGGGACCTTTCTTACAAAGGGGCGTAGCCGGCCTGTTTTATTAACAGAAAATTGATCAGAATCATTTTTACAATCTATTTCTTGAAATTATGCTAACCGTAAATATTGCTATTTTACAAAAATCAAGGGATGTCGTTCGTACGGTTTGGAAAAATGTGATTAAGCTCTTTTGATGACTCATTCTGAGATGAAAGTTTTTTTTTATGACTTTTCCTTAAATAGAACAAACAATTTGTTTTAAAACACTTTGTTTCAAAATTGCATTAGAGCTCACTAAACTAATTTTGTGGACCCTGAATACGAGGATTTTTTGTGCTTGCGACTTGCGAGTAATGGCTAACTACATTACAAATCCATTTTGAGGCTGCGACTAAAAGGATAATCTCTTTCATTTTTGTCAAGGGCGGAACAGATTCATATTCTTCTACCCTTCAAGATTTCATTAGATTTTCTCTAGCTGAAAATTGAGCGCTTTGTCTCCCCCAAAGTTATTATTGTTTTCCATTGGGAAAACGAGAGAATTCCTTTGGCTGATGACACTTTGTTTTTGAATCCTTTACACCTCCTTGACCACTTGAGCCTAATCCCTTTGTTTTTGAAGATGGAATCTCAAGGGAGGTGTGATGATGAGTTTAAGTACTTGAGATCTTACGTTTGAAGTAATCGAATGACCGGGACTTGCCTACAACTCTAATGGACCACAAGAATTTGACCCAGAACTGAGCCTTAATTCATTCCATTGTTTCTAACAATTGAATTTTTGTTGTATTTAAGTGGTAGACGGTACTCATCTAAGTTCTTCTGGAATTTTGACCACTGGAGCCAGAAGAAGTCATTAAACGGGAGCATTTAAGGGGAAGATTAGATGGACTAATGAGCCTCGTCTTGAATTCCTTGCAGAATATACTCAATATTGGCATTCCTCCAGTACATGGTTTTAAGTAGAGAGTTTAGAAGGAATTAGAAAATATACACTAGGAAATGTCGAGGTCGACAGCTTTGTACATTTTTTAAAATTGTTGTTGTAAAAGTTTGAGAAATCCTTGATCCTCTTTGTTAAATAAGCCTGGGCGACAAAACCTTTGCAAAACATGCAAAATGTGCTATCAAAGATTCATTTATAGTGTTTATAGTCAACGTTTTAAATTTATGCTAAATTTTGTGTTCTTCAACTATAAAAATAGGAAAGACTTTAGTATGATTAATTGCGATTTATTGTTTCATTCTCTTGACTATATATAAAAGCGCTATTTTATATAGTCGTCCTTCCCTGTGTAAGTGGCCGAACTCGTCACACAAAAAGTCACCTACACTCATTCGGCGCTAGAGATAGGCATTAACTTTGTCTTAAATATTGATTTTCCTTTTGTGAAAAATCCTCCTGTCCTAGGACAGGCATGTTTTGCTAGTAACTTGTGTAAGAGATAAAGTTCATGATTAAGACGAAAAATAGGAGGGAAATGTCTGTTTTTTTTTTTACAAAATAATTACAATTAAATTTAAGATTCGTTATTTAGGTCTCCGATTGTCCGATTACTATTTCCACCAAAATACTCTAAAACTCATCACCACAATTGATTAATTGCAACTACAAATTAATTACGATTAAATATGAAATTCGATTGGTAGGTATAATTTTGGGGGTTGAGGACTCTGTTTACACATATTGTAACCGAAACGTTCTCAAACCTATCGTAATTAGTGAATAGTAATTAAACCAGTAACAAGATACTAAATAGCTCGATTTTTCTAATAGGTGATGAGATGATCTGGGTCAAGATAATCATGTAGAATATTTAGAAGCTCCACATTTATTAACTCTAGATATTATCCTGTTATATACATATATTCGACCAGACATTTGTCACTAGATATTCCTGCCAATATCGTTGCAAAGAAAACCTTTTAATTTATTGAAATAAATCAACTTCATAGATGAAAATAAATAAACCAATTACACAATTCTTATTTTTCAATTGATTTGAGGAGATGGAATTTGGGTAAAATAGGATTGTGTGCATCCAAAACCTTGGGAGTAGAGGGCTTGGAGTTATTGTTGGGAAATGTCTTTCTCTTAAGTGTAAGTGGGGAGCTTTGGGAATATTTGTTGGTTTGTTGGTGTAATGAGATTTGTAGGCAGGAGAATGGGGTGGTGAAGACGGGTCTTTGCCTTCGTTTCTGCGTGACGCGCGCAGAGTGGTGGATCCCAGAAGGAGATCTGGGCCTTTTTGTGGCTCTTCCGAATCTTCTTCGTCGAGACTCCACCTTCTCCATAGAAAGGCACTTGCCAAATGGAAAGTGGTCGGAGTCTCCGCACAAAGAGGCTCTTTAGACGCTTACAGCACAAATCTTCAGCACAATCATCACAGGCCACCGCCAACGTCCAAGCAACCTAATACTCGCCTTTCCCTCATATCGCCCTACCTCTCCATCAACACAAAATACACATTTAAACTATCCGCTCCAAAACCTCTCCATTCACTCATTCGCTCCGCAAACACTTCAACCGCCGCTCCGCTCAGTTCCAGCACTAATCCCAATTTTATTAAAATTCACCCCACCATTAAACACCTTCCATTTAATTCTCTTTGAAAAAGATCTATTGAGAAAAGTTAAGGCAAAATGGCCGTTGACAGTGTGACAAACGGCCCGGTGACGCCAGACGCCGATCTCAAAGGTCACCTCCTCATTAAGAGCGGACCAAATTCAAATTCGAGTAGCGTTTCACAGTCGCAGTCAAATTCGTCGTCGACGACCAACACGGCGTCCCAGCTCCACTCTATTGATGCAATTTTGGGAATTCGAGGGAATGGGCCGTCGGCTGAAAAGGCCTTTCACCACCACTTTCTCCAGAATAATAACAATGAGACTCCAGGGAGCTATAACCCGAACAATCGCTTTTACGACCTTCATCATGCCTGTGAAACTGGACATTTGAGTAACGGCGCGTCGGCCCTGAGGCTTAATCAGTTGGACCAATTGGCAAATTACGCAAATTATCTACCGGGACACCATGGTCATGGTCAGTTAGAGAAGCATAGTCATCCGACCGGAAGTGAAAGTGAGGCGGAGCAGAGATTGAACAGAAAGGCAATGAAGCGCAAAATGAAAACAAATTACTCGCCCGAACCAGGTAATATTTTGTCATTATTAATTTTGAATTAATAATTTTACATGAACAATGAGGAGTATATAGGATATTATTTTCTTAACAGAATTATAAATTCAGTAAAGGTTAGAATAATACTAATTAGCACACGGCATTTTAGATGTAAGATGCAATGAATCATAAGTTTATGACTTTTGAATAGTGATTCACTTAGTTTGATGCAACGCGTTTAAAAGCTATTCCTGTCATAAGAATAAGAAGAAATAAGAATAAATTAACAATTAAAGTCGATTAAATTAATACTTTAGTAAGATTAATACTACAAATCTAAATATATACTGAATAGTACGTACATCATAAGATGAGTATCAATTTTGTGCATTAAATTTTTTGATGCTAAATAACTTTCGAATGATGTAAAACATTTTAAATCGCAAGTTTAATTAATTTATAGTTTAATGAAATAGAGAATGCTATATGTATTTTAAACAGAATTAGTTTTATCATACTAATTGTGAATTTATTTATCACTCTCCATCTCTTTGTGTTGGAATTAATCTACTTTTGTAGATGATTGGCCCAAACTTTAAATAATTGAACTGGAGGGTAAATTTGTAGCGGAATGATTAGGAAGAATGAGGTTGTAACTGTTTTATGCTTGGCCGGATGCTTAAGCTAATTTGTAGCTCTTTCACAAAAGGGTTTCTGATTGACACCTTCTGAATAGTAGGGGATCCTGGGATTAGCTGCAGGTGAATTGATGAGGCCTTAATTAAAGATGCATTAATTAAGGCCCAAGTAAGTGCTCGAGTCTGAGCGTGTGTCGTCTTCCATTGTTGGTGGTGAAGCGTCTTAAGAATTAACTTCTCCGCCTTTTCTAAATTGCCTCGTCTTTTTACTTTATACCGTAAAATTCCAATGAAACCCCCTCTTAATCTTATAGTAAACTCAAACGAAATTCTAGGACGCTCTTAAGATTATAGGATACTATAGTAGAGCCTATATTACTCTATACATCGTAAATTTTTTTTAATGTTTAGTTATTGAATTAGTTTGTAGCTTATTTAATAGTGAAAGGCACATAATTGTAAATTCTCAACTTTTCGTTCAAATATTTTTTTAATTAAAATTTTGGTTATTAAACCTTTAGTTAAAGTCAAAATTTTCAGTAATTTCGTTCTACAGATGTCGCTATATTTTTGGATTTTACAATTAAAATGGTCTTATTAAATTTTAGCATTAATTACTTTTAGTATTAAACTAAAATTTCATGTCGCCTATTTTTGCAGTAAATGTCATATTGCCTTTTTGGCTTGGTCTGTAGTTGTAAGTTTCCGGTAGTTGTAACTTCCGTTGGTTATTGTGCCCGAGGAGAGAGGTAGATTGGAGGTTGTGATAAGAGGGCGTAAATTAAGAGATCTCTACCCAGGAGCTGGTAGCTAAGGAGAGGCTGAGTGCCATGATTGCATTGTTAGAAAGATTGACTGACTGCCGCTAGACCAAGTCATTATTTGGTCCATCACAATATTTCTACATCACACCTCTCTCAATTAGGCGGCGGACAATGGGACCCTTCACTCATAGGCACTCCAAGGACCATCCACTTATTCTAATCAAAAGCAAGGAATCTACATCTCTCTCACAGCACTACAGACCTCAATTTATTTGATTCCTTACTTTTGTATTTCGAGATTACTCAGCTTCCGAGAAATGTAATTTCTAACTGTTGGCGACTGATGCTGATCTCGTAAGATTGATAAGTCGTATGCGTAGGCAATAATACTTAACGGTAAAGATGTAATCTTTTTTGCTAAACGCAATTTCCATTAAGCTTGGCGGGCCATTTAGTAGGGATTAAGGCCTCACGGTGCCAGAATTTGTTTCTCATAAGGACTACCACTCGGCATTTATTCGTCAAGGGATCTCTTCCCATCATCATTAATCGCTTCGCTGCACTTCAACCTCAAGCCCTTCCAGCGTGGGCCCTTTTATATTTCCTACGTCTACTTGAATCTCTTTTGACCCAGGGCTCAATGACGTTAGGAGTACAAATGTACACTTTTAGCTCAAAGTGAGGTGTAATAATTGTACAGGTTTCAGAACATTTGGTTGCTGTCGAGGGACGTTGTCCAGCTACAACGATTATTGGTCAAGAGTATCAAGTAAATACCGCTTCATGAATTTCAGTTGACATTAATTAAATAAATATTTTAGTTCAATAATTTAATTATTTTGAGTTGGCTTTCACTGCATAGTTTATTTTTATATATTTATTTTTAATCGAATTGAATTAAATTATTTATTAAGTTTGATTCAATAACTTTTATGTGTCGCATGGTTAAAATAAAGATAAATTAATTTGATCCTTTATCATGTCTTCCACTGAATAATTCAGTATTTAATATTTTTAATTCAATTAAATTTCTTATTTACTTTTCCTTTTTGCTTTTAGTCGTGACGTAGTTAAATTAATAATAAAATACGTTCATAAATATTTTTGTTCGACTTCCAATGAATAATTTGGTATTTAATTTTTTAATTAATTTAAATTGTTTATTACATTTTATTAAATTATTAGTCTATTAATGGTGCATTTAGAATAATGCTAAACGGAAGCGATTACTTTTGTGACAGGAATATGATTGTGAGAGCACGTGGACCATCGAATGCTATAGATTAGGAACCTATTTGCTATAATATCTAAAAAGGACTTCACACAAATAAAGTGTAATGTTACTGGCAATTTTAAATTTGAAAATGATCTTTCGGTTCCACATACCGCATTTGAATTTTTGACATAATATTCAGAGGTAGCCGATATAGAAAAAGAAATCATTAAAAGCGGGTAATCGATATTGGACAGAGGAATTATTTGTGTATTGTTTCTTGTTGAATTTATAAAAGAGGGCTCTTTGGGTAATAGCGTGTCTAAGAGCGTGGTCTTTTGTCTTTTGGTGGCGTGTCGATTGTGTGGTGACGTTTTGAAAGTCTAAAATGGAAATTGATCCAAATAAAATTACATGGTCCACTTCGGGAGTTCCAACTAATAATTGTAATTGAACTACTTTGGATCACCACACAATTATGCATATTGGAAATCCACTTTCTCGCCTTCGACATGCAACCAACCCAAAGGAGAGTAAAATACCAAACATAAGTGCTTGTTTGTCCTCATGTTGTCATTAAAAATTTAGTAATGTAAAAGGATAATTTGTACACAATTTGAAACCACTTTTCTGCCAACCGTCGCTAAATTTTCGACAAGCCATTTTATTTCTTTTTGAGGGCTGTAAATAAAAATTAAAAATTAAAATTTCTGAATATTAAACTATTACAAGTTGGTAAATATTAGTATTAGAATCCGTCGAGTATCTTAAACATAGAAAATAATAATAATAATAAAAATAAAATACACACTTTTAAATATTGTAATCCGCACTCTAAACACTTACTGAAAATCATTTTGGAAAGTCTCTTTTTATATTCAATTGAGAAAACTAATGAATTTAAGGAATGACCGGGTTTGTTAGAAGACAAGTGCAAGAATTAGCAACACACGCACCAAACGCTGTTTAACCACATCAAATTCAATTGCTTATATAAGAACCTGTATTTTTGCAATTGCAAATACAATGGTACATTTATTAAGTTGAAAGTGTTTAGGAAAAAGTTATGTTTTACTTTTGCTAGGAGCTGAAATTATAGTGTAAGAGGAACACTGTTGTTTGTTGCGTATTTGGAAGCTGGAAAAATAGATTTTATCAAGATGAAGAGCACGAATTTCATTTGTCGTGAGTAATTGCTATATAAAATAATACTTCTGTAGACTTGTGTATGTCTCCTTATCAAATTCAAGCATCAATACAAGCCAAACCATCCCGCTCAACACACGCTTCCGTCAATTTATAATTTCCCACCAGTTCACCCAGCGAAAATTCAATTCACTCCTCGAGTTCCTCATGCACGCGAGGATAATATCCTTGTAAATTGTAATTAAATTGAAGGTACTAATTAGGTATTAAACATACTCTTCTTTACCTTTCCTTGTATCTACACCTTGCCTTAATTCAACATAAACGTGTTTGTATCATTGCAATACATTACAGACTCAAACTTAATTTTTAGGGACTCAACATGTAAGGAATGGTTCTAACAAAAACACAAGATACAATCACTAAGCCTTAAAAAAAACGTTTCCAATTTGCATTATTTTTTAACCGACGTCACAGGTATAATGGTCCCTTTCAGGCTTAAAATTCGAATCCTAATGGACCTTTTGTCAAAAAATAGAAAGGTTTTTGTGTGTGATCTTCAGGCTAAGAGCACATGTCCTTTAATGATTTATGAAAAAATAAACGAATCTTTTATTCTTCCGTGTTTTAGACCCGCACTCTGGAGATGAAGTGGTTGATTATGGCGAAGGTTCAAAACTTCGAAGTTCCCTCTCAGATACTTCGTCAGATTTTGGGGGCGGTGGTGGGGAGGTTCTTGGGGTCGATGAGGGTCATGACCCGGAAGAAGACGATGGCAGTGCGTCGCCGGGCCCAGGGGACGCTGTTTCCGGAAGCGGTGGCAGTGAGGCTAAAAAGAAGCACCGTCGAAATCGAACAACTTTTTACAACTTACCAATTGCATGAGCTCGAAAGAGCCTTCGAAAAGTCCCATTATCCCGATGTGTACAGCCGAGAGGAATTGGCAATGAAAGTCAACCTACCAGAAGTCAGAGTTCAGGTAATGTCTCATTTTGAAATATTGAAAGACAGTAGACTATTATATTCAATTAAAAAAGTCCTAGCAATGAGCTTAAACATTTACTGGATATGCTTTTAGGCAATAGTAAACTCTTATGCATGTTCTAACCACTTTTTTAAATAATGTATATAAAATAATTCAATTTTTTTTTGGTCAAAATTCTAAAATTCTTGACATATTTTGAATGCAGAAAATTATTATTTTAAAAATTAAATACTCATATACGTGTGGTATAAGTGAAAATCAAGTGTTCTACTGGAAATCTTATTTTCCAATAATTGTTAATATAGATTACAACGATACTGACAAGATTTTGTGAAAGCTTAACCCATTTTTGATTTGGGTATGTGCGTTCTTTGCTAAGTGTTTTAATATTTCCTCCTTTTGCTAAGAGCCTTCCGAATTAAGGAAATCCTTTCTCAATTATATTCTCATAAAAGGCGGAGATCCGTTTGCTCTTAATTACTACCACCACTTTCCAAGGCAAATTATTTGAATTTAAGTGCCTTCTAGAATTAGAATTTATCTGCCAGACATGTTTCCCAGATTTATGCCCCAGAGCCCATAGGCGACCGTAAAGTTCCAAGGGGTCACACGATGTAAATGTGAATACTTCAATTTGGACCCCATTGTCCACTTATTGGAAATTTTACGTTGGGATTAGCTGAGAGCGTGAGGTAGCTGAGAACGGGTTTTTAATTGGTCAAGATAAGATTTTGCTACTTAATATCCCCTGGTAGCGGAGATGTTACTCCCTTTCCTTCTCCCAAGTGTTTTTGTGGTGTGCTTAATTTAATGAAAGGTTTCCTATTTATGCCTCGATTCGGCCACTGTTCCGGTATTTTGAAATAGCAATTATTTACCTTCAAGTTAAGGCTGGATTACACTCTCGCCAAATTGCACAGCGGCTGAAGAGTGGAGATTTGGCGTGTAGATAGGCAGAAGGTATGAGATTTGGAACTTATTAATCAAAAGCCCATTTCAAACCACTACTTGTCCTCAGCCATACTTTTGATTATTATTTTCGCTTTAAGCATTTGGAGAAATATTGAAAGAAGGAACAAAATTAAAACTTACTCCTGATACTTACACGCGAGAAAAAAGAAAGAAATGGAATCGTAACCGAAGTTGACATCTCTGAGCTTCGTCTCAAGGCTCAAAATATTTTTCTGTCAAATTCTATGTAAAGTAAAAAAAATGGCGGGTAGATTATCTTAAAACAATCACTCAAAAATGTATTTCGGACAAAATAATTGGAATCGGAAGTTCTAGTCAAGCGACTCTGTTGAGATATTTTAAAAAAATCTCTTTTTATGACAGGTCCAATTGAAATAAAATATGTTGATGGTAATCCTAATCATCTATTTTTCATGTAAGCGATTCCACATTGCCTTAGCATACAACATTCGCTTACAACGACATGTCAGCAAAGCACTATTAGTACTTGTAGAATTATTTCAGCAAAAACTTATGGTTGGCTAATCTGTAAGTTATTTTAAAGCAAAGTAGTTAACTTATTTATGTAACATCTTGTCGCCGTCGATTTGTGTAGTTTTTTTCTGATCAAACTTCATAAAATTTTAACGGGAATTTGAGGAAGGCAAGCAATGCGTTTAAAAAAAATATATTGAATAGTAGAATCAATTGTCCTAGTTGAGCAGTTTACCTTTAAATAGATTTGCATGAAATAAAATTTCATGCTTATCTCACTATTCCTGGATTTTATGATTGGAATGATGAATGCTTCTACTTTTGAGATTTGACTAATAGGTCTCAACCACTCAATCTTAATTTTCAA